>JASDQU010754593.1:0-20615 GCA_032191745.1 Picea mariana
TATGGTGCTACCTCCTGGGGAGGTTTTTGACCATCGA
Source organism: Picea mariana (assembly GCA_032191745.1). Lineage (NCBI taxonomy): Eukaryota > Viridiplantae > Streptophyta > Pinopsida > Pinales > Pinaceae > Picea > Picea mariana. The sequence goes on from JASDQU010754593.1 coordinate 38, forward strand.
GGTATGTTTAGTATGTTGGTATGTTTTTGATTTATATTATCGTTTTAAGATATCAGTCCATATATATATGATATAGATGTTGATACTATCTATTTTGTTGTTGTTTTGTGTATGTGCAGATGTGGCACCTCGCGGGCGCGAGGTAGAGATGCAGAGAGTGTCAGCTCATCCAGAGCTGGAGATATTACCACAGGGAGAGAGGCGTCGACGGGAGGGTGCTGCGGGGTGACCAGCCGAGCCGGAGCGGGCAGCGAGGAGGCACCGGTACGATGACCCTAGTGCAGGGCCATCACATGCTCCACTGGCGGCGGTCGGAGTGGATTATGATGACATATGTCATTGTCTGGAGATGGTTCTATAGGATGTGTCTGAGGGCATGTGGACGCGCATCCAGGATGAGAGTTTCCTGGAGCAGTGTGTAGGAGTACCGCCACCATGGCGAGCCATAGTGCGACGAGTAGTAGTGATTGCTGCTATGACGAGTGAACGCCTGCCACCGGGGAAGGAGGGTCCTGTGGGTGGTCCTCACCACCACCTGGGGCAGGTGGTGGTGGGGCGATAGAGGCCCCATGAGTGGTGTATGATGTACATTTTTGTTTTTTGTTGTATATAGGTTGGTGAGCCCATTTTTTGTATCGATGTGCTACATTGGCCTGCGGATACATGTATTTGTGTATGTAAACATTCGGATGGCCTGATGGGCCTTTATATATATATGAGTATACATATTTTGAGATCCTGATGTTGTCTACATGTTTTTTTTGCTGATGATTTTGATGATTTCTATTCTATATATATGCTGTGACAGGATTTGTGAGATGTTTATGTATGTGTAGCTTGATGTGATATATGCCAATCTAACACCATGTTAGCTATTTGATCTATTGTTTGATTCAATTGTATAGGAATATGTGTAAATGTAATGGAATCAAAATGTCAAGATAAAAGCCTAACCTGCAGGTATTTATGAAAGAGGCACAAATCGCGTACACGATAAACATTGTTGCGCTGGAGAACGACTAGTTGAGAGTCGAGGATGATGCTAAGGTGACGAATATGATGACGCTGGGCATTGTTCAGGAGGTTAATGGCCGTAGTGTATTCGTCTTGGTTGTTGGTTGCTGGCCCCAAACATATGCCTCTTGAATGTAGCATTTCATGTGAGGGGGTGTAGAGAGCCCAAGCAACCGAAGCGAGATTTTGCGTCCAACGGCTAGCGCCGTTGGCATAACCAATGTGGTAGGCTGGTGGAGGAAGCATCTGTCAATATCACAAAGGATAGTTTTAGACAAGAGGGGAGGAGAAAAAGATTAAAAACACTAGAAAATAAATAACCTAAAGTAGAATGACTACTTTTAAGCATAAAATTTCTTGAGATACAACTCGTTGATGGGTTCTTTGAGAAAGAGGCCTTCGGGAGAGGCTAGGATATATGCACCTTTGGTGAGGAAATGTTGGATAATGTAAGGGCCATGCCAAAGTGATTCGAACATGCCATGGCCAAAGGTATCATGGGTGATATCATAAGCCAGGACGAGGTCGCCTTCGCAAAATGATCGAAGGTTGACATGGTGATCAAAGGTAGCCTTGGATCATTTTTTAGTTGCCTCATTCTTCTGTAAGGAAGATCGACGATCTTCATCCAGAGACTCCAAGTTTAGCAAGCGCTGCTCCATTGGAGCAGTGTCAGGTAATAGCTCAATTGTGGTGTGTAAGGTGGTAATTTCGCACTCGATGGGAAGAGTTGCCTCGACCCCATGGACTAAATGGAATGGTGTGAAACTAGTAGTGGTTTTTACCACCATTCAATAAGCCCATAGCATGGAAAACAACATGTGATGCCAATTGGTTTTATGTTTATTAACCATGCACTGTAACATGGTCTTGAGGACTTTGTTAACTGCCTCGACCTGTCCGTTTGACTGAGGGTAATATGGTGAGGCAAACTTGTGAGAGAAGCCTAACCAAGATGAGATTTCGATGAAGATCTCATTCTCGAAGTGTTTCCCATGGTCGGAAATGAGTTGGAGTGGTACTCCTAAATGGGATATGACATGGTTAATAAAAAAGTGCACTGCAGTGTCAGCGGTGTTGTTGAAAGTGGGCATCGCTTCGGCCCATTTGGTGAAGTAATCAATGACAACAACAATGTATTTGTGACTATTGCCGGAGGGGGGATTACAAGTCATAAAGTCAATGCCCCATTTACAAAAAGGGCCGGCAGTAATGACAGGGTGGATAAGAGTGGGGGGAGCTCGGGCTTTGTTGGCATAGAGCTGACATTGCTCACATCATTTCACGACATGAATGCAATCATGAAATAGGGTAGGCCAAAAGTAACCGGCTTAGATAATCTTTTGAGCGGTGGATATACCCGAAATATGGCCCCCACATGCACTGCTGTGGTAGTCGTTTAATACTCTGTTGGCCTCGTCAATAGTCAGGCAACGACGAAGAATGGTGTCAACGCCCCGCCGGTATAGGATGTCTTCGATGAGGAGATAGCGGGGGGCCTGATGGAAAATATGTCATCGATCATCTCATGAAATGTGGTTACCGAACTTTTGAGTTCGTAGGTAGACGAGGAGGTCACCGTACCACGGATCATCCGACGTAATATAAAAGAGATGTTCGTTGGGAAAGTTGATATTGATGGGGGTGCTGGTGGTGTCAAAGGGGAGGGTTGTGACAAGTTCGGTGAGAACAAGGGCCTTCTTACTCTTAGGTGTTGAGAAATCGAGTTCGTACTCCTGAAGGATAAAGATCCATTGAGCGAATTTGCCGTTAACTTGGCGATGACTGAGCAAGTACTGCATAGGGTTGGAATCTGCGATGACCTTGGTGGTGCGAAGAAAAGTGTAATGGCATAGTTTCTGGACTGCTAGGACAACTGCAAGAGAAAGTTTCTCTTCGTGTTTATACTTCAAGGGTGGTCCTGAGAGGTTCCTACTAACGTAGTAAATGACGTGTTCATGATTGTAATCTCCGAGCTGGACGAGGATGCCGGCTACTGATACAGCTGATGCTGATACGTAGAGGATGTACTCGCGATTATAGTCAGGTGCACTAATTAAAGGTGCATTTGAAAGTGCTGTTTTAATATCGTCAAATGATTGTTGGGCATAGTCGTCCCAGTGAAAAGGGATGTCATGATGTAGTAAGCGGAGGAAACCGTGTGCGTGTATGGCGTAATCAGGAACAAAGCATCGAAGAAAGTTATCTTTTCCCTGTAGACTCTGAAGTTGTCGTAAATTTTGGGGAGGTGGAATTTCGGTGATAGCTTTGACTTTGAGGGGGTCCACGGTAATACTGCTTTGGGAAACAATAAAACCGAGGAGGCACCCTGTGGTGACGCAGAACACACACTTGAGAGGATTCAAGCGGATTTTGTACTGGCGACACCATTGAAAGATGATTCATAAATCATCGAGATGTTGGGTGTGTTTCTTGGATCGAGCTGTGAGGTCATCCAAGTAGGCGAGGATGATTTCAGCCAGATCATGAAAGATGTATGTCATCACCCGTTGGAAAGTTGCGCCAGTGTTTTTTAAGCCAAAAGGCATGACATGATATACAAAAGTACCCCACGGGGTAATGAATGCAGTTTTATACTGATCGGCTGGGTGGATTTGAATTTGGTTATAGCCAGAGAATCTGTCCATAAAGGAGAGAGCCTTGTGGCCGGTGCAATCGTCGATAATTTGATCGATGAAAGGCATTGGAAAGTTGTCTTTGGGACATGCGTTATTGAGATCGTGGAATTCTGTGCAAATGCGGATAGTGCCCTATTTTTTGTCGACGGGTACAGGGTTGGAAACCCATGAAGTGTAAGCGATGGGGTAAATAAACCCGGCCGTACGTAATTTGTCAATTTCAGCTTTGATAGCCACGGATTTGGATGGGTGTAGCAGTTGTTGTTTCTGGTGAACTGGTGTGATGTCAGGCTAGGTGTCGATGCGATGTTCGACAATAGAGGGATCGAGGCCAGGCATTTCTGTGTATGACCAGGCGAAAATATCCCTATATTCCTGGAAGAGGGCTTTATATGCGGTGATTTCCTGAGGAGTGCAAGTAGCTCCATTGATGATTTCTTCGATGATGTCATTTTTAATGGAAATGTCGATTCTGATGGTGGGGGAAATGTTGGCCATATTAGCTTCTTCAAAAGCATTGGGGACAGGAATGGGATTGTTGAACCAATCTATAGGCCCTGACGAGATAAAATATTTGGTTTTGACGGCGTAAATGGGGTTTTGGTTAGGAGGCATGAGGGCTTCCCATGGAAAGAAGAGTGCACGGTGATGTAGTACGTCCCAGGGAGAGTCTGGGCGATGTAGCTCTTCCATTATTTCCTCGTCGCATTGGAAACGGTGGGAATATAAAGGATTGTGAGGAGTGATCTCAGTGTGGTTGCCCCCTGATGGAGAAGCAAAGGGATCAATGTTAGGAGATGGTGAGGGTTCACTTGACATAAACCATATATTGAAGTACTGAGGGGTGCTCGTGGTGGTTGGGTGGAGAGTGTCTATAGGGGAATGAGAAGGAGAATTGGGCAGGTTGTGGGGTAAATCCTCAGAAACGTCATTTAAGAACCATGGAGGCGTTGGGAGTGCCTCGAGCTCAGGAGAAATGACATGAAGATCCTCAAGTGACGAGGTAATGTCAAGTATTGCCTCTGCGGGTTGGTGAAGTAGGGAAAATTGATGTTGCCTATATTCAAGGATCATAGGACACTGGTATGTAAAATGAGCTAATGAGTTGCAGAGAGAGAAAGGGCATCTCATACGTTCATTGAATGAAGTGGTGACATAGAGAATGTCAGTGATATTGGAAGATGATGTAGCAAGGCATGGGTTTTTCTGGAAGTTCTGGCATACAGCCGCTAATGTCTGCTGAAAGCGTGGCAGTGCTGGGCAATGATGGGTGTAATGGCCATACTCTGAAAATATAGCACAAGAATATTTGGTCCTCAACCCTTTACTACTGGAAGGGTTGGTGGTAATAGTGGGACTAGCAGTAGTGACAGGTGTTGTGGGAGTTTGATTGGGGGGGAATCAAATTCTGTAATTTAGGTAGTGATGGACAGTTGTTGGTTTGGTGGCCCTCTTTTTCACATAGTGCGCAGGGTGGTGGGATGCGTGGAGTAAGTGGAGTGGTGGGCTCCTTCTTCTTCCTCCTACCCCCAGCTATAGCAGGGGGGTTAGTGAGTATGGGGTAGTGGGGGTAAGGACAGGAATCGTCATGGGGATTCCTTCCTGTGGGGGAAGGGATGGTCGAGGGACCATCTCTGGTGGGTGTAAGTACCAAACTGGGATTGCTAACTTCATATTGGGTAGTGTGAGCATGGCGGCTACCTGAAAAGCTTCAATACCTGGTGGAGGGTAAAAGAAGGGAATTTGGGTGAGGGGTTGGGGAATTGTCTCCCAAACGGGATTATGCCCCTGAGGAGATGTGGATTCGTGGACTGTTGGGGTCGATGAGTGTGAAAGAGGCTCTGATGGGAGTGGTTCTGCGACTTTTGGGACGTCAGGAATGACTGAAGCCTCCTGAGAAGGACGAGATTCCTCTGTGTGAGTTCCGTTAGATGATATGAAGCATAATTGATTAGCAGGATGAAGGAGTGGTCGTGCTCCGTGGTACGTCCCTAACAAGGATGGATCTTTGAAAATCCCAGGACCCATCTCGACGAGTGGATATGCATCTTGGTTGGTGTGGATAAAAGGAAGAATGTTATCGAGGTTGGAAGATGGGTTAGGCTCATAATGTGAGACTTGGTCAATGGTAACGATCTTCCCATTGTGGGGGAACATCATTGTCTGAAAGACGGAAGAGGCCACTGCCTTCATAGTGTACATGTAGCTACGATCGAACAGGATATTATAATCGAGCAGGGAATCGATAACTTCGATGTCGATGAGAATAGTCTTGCCCCCGAGTTCAATGGGGACATTTTGAAAGAGCCCTTCAGGAGGGGATGGTCGTCTGTCATAATCTCGTAATGTGATGGTCGAGGGTATGAGTTCCGGGGAACCAAGTTTCTGCCATACTGTTTTGGACATAATGCACGTAGATGCGCCTTCATCGATGATACATCAATGAATTATGATGTTCCATATTTTTATGGGCATTTGAAAAGTGATCAAGGCAGGAAGACGAGGTTCTCCGCTGTCAAGATCAAAGGTGATGAGTCAAGTATCGACAGGGTCGACTACACCCAAGGTGAAAAGTAGTGATTTATGTTGTGTAGGGAAAGTCTAGAGGACTTCCAAGACTAACATGGCAGCTGGGGATTGCGCTAAGTTGTCTACCAAGTTATAGTTATGAGCTTCCCTAGCCTGTGGGTTGTGGACATTCCTGCGCAAGGGGATGTGAGGGATGTGTAGTGGTGGTTCAGCGGAAGGGAGAGGGATCACCAACGGGGGTCCCTCCGGTGTAGGGTTTGTCTCTGGAGAGATGGGAGTAGACTCAACGGGGGCATGATACTAACAATGACGCGTTTGCAGAAGGATTTCTTCCTCACTGGTGAGGAGAATTGTACACTCTGATGGATTGTTGGGGTTGTGGTATTGGCCCACCTGAGGTGGGGGGTGCTGTGTATTCTGTTGAGTGTTTATCACACCTTGATGTGGAATAGGATTTTGCAGCACGGTGGGAGGGGGTTGTTGCACGTATTGCTGTGGTGCCTATTGAGGGGTAGTTTGTGCAGGATAATGGGGAAGAGCACCCGAGTCTTTAAACCATTTGAAATCAGTGATCTAGGGGCAATGATGAGTGTAATGGAAAAAATCACCACAAAGGGCACAAAGGAAGATGGTTTTAACATTATTTCTCCCTTGGCGTTAGTTATTATTGCCCCCTGGGGGGTTTTGGTTCCCTTGGTTTTGGTTGCCCCCAGTGGGTTGGTGTTGTGGGGGTTGATTCCTGCCTTGACCTGGGTTATTGTTATTCCTGTTCCGTCCTTTCTTCTTGGCTTTGTTCGATGGATGAGTTGGATTGGTTGTATTCAACTGTTAAAAACTTTGGTATTGTTGAGCAGCAGAAGGTTGAACAAAATTTACCCCGCATGTGGATGGGGGGGAGCCATGGGTTGTGGAGGACCTGGAAATGGGAAGTATGGATTTTGTGGTGGAACCGATCCATAAGGTACATAGGAAGGCATAGTGCTTTCACTAGTACTATAACCTGATATTGAGGGAGTACCATTGTTTGTGGGAATAGGTGGATGTATGGAAGGTGCCGGTGGTGTTCCACTGATGGGTGGAGGTATAGCAACAGGGTATGGTTGTTGATAATGGGGTGGGGGGTAATAAGAAGTACCCCCATATGCCAGTGGGTATTGAGGTGTTCCATACATCGGTGGTGGTTGGGGTTGTGGACCATGGTGTTTGGTGGCACCTATTAGTCCGTCTGTTGAGTGAGACATCCCAGGTTTGTCTTGGCCAAATGGCATAGGTTTTGGAAGATCAGGAAGCACTGTGTATAAGTACCCTGACTGTGCATAGATGAGGTCATACTGTTGGGCCTTACTAATGGATTCCTCTTCAGATTGAGGGAAGGTGGAAGCTACATCCTTTCCAAGAAGAGAGACAAGTGATCTAAGAAACCAGTCGAGACATTGTTGCTTGGTGGTTTCTGCTTTGCACAAACTACGTCACCTACGCCACTCATGAATGTGGTCAGCGATGTGTGTGGATAAGGTTTGTTTAAAGTTAGACAGTAGTTCTATACCATTGTCATGGCGGATGGGTAATTGGAAGAAGGTCAAGAATGCTTTGGCCAATGACTCAAAGGTCGCATGGGACCCTGATTTTTCTTTGACATACCATTTGGCTGATGGGCCAGTGAGTGTGTGTTGAAATAATTGTAGTCTGATGGAATCATCCATAATGATATTGAAAGAACAACATAGATGAAAGGTCATGACTTGGTTGGCAGGGTCATCCCCTACCTTCCCTTCAAACTTTGGTATATCTGAAGGAAGTTTTGTTGGCATTGCAGGCCATGTGGCGTCATGCAATATAGGATCATTGGTGAGTTTGGTGAGATTCGATATGTTGAGAGAGGCAAAATATGGCATCTGTAGTGGGGGGGAGGGTTAGCTCCGGCCATAGTGTGTTGTGAAATTGACCCTTGATGGGGACTAGGTGGGTTGGTGCTCCCTCCTTGAGAGGAAGTGGGTCCCCCGCTTCCATGAAAAGGAGAGCAAGTGAGCGGATGACTTTGGGAAGTTGACCCAAGTAATGTAGAACCCAGTAAAGCTGATCCTAAGATAGTATCACTCACAGGAGTGTGTGAAGGAGGTGCCGATGAGTGGGCACGACCAGATACTCCCCCTAATATAGGAGGGAGGTTGAGAAAGTGTTATGAACGACAGGGATTCTGTGGTTCCCCTATGATGTCGGACTAACTGGGTGAATGTGTGCAAAAAGTGATGAGAGTAATATAGAAACAAGAGTCTTTGTTGTGACTGTTTACACAATATATATATTCAAATCAAACTGNTAGTATCACTCACAGGAGTGTGTGAAGGAGGTGCCGATGAGTGGGCACGACCAGATACTCCCCCTAATATAGGAGGGAGGTTGAGAAAGTGTCATGAACGACAGGGATTCTGTGGTTCCCCTATGATGTCGGACTAACTGGGTGAATGTGTGCAAAAAGTGATGAGAGTAATATAGAAACAAGAGTCTTTGTTGTGACTGTTTACACAATATATATATTCAAATCAAACTGTAATCAGATGTGCATCATACTTAAAATGTGAAAGAAGCATATATATGTGGGTAAGAGGGTTTTTTCCACGTGGGGGAATCAAAAGAAAGCAAATGCTCGTGTCCTAGAAGACATAACGTCCTTCCTCTCAAATAGTACTGGACCTTCTAATAGTACTCAACAGTGGGGTCTGAAGTCACCGAAAGAGAAACTAGTGAAGGATGAAGTAATTGGTTATAATGAGGGGTAAAGGGGGCATATTCTGAAAGAGCTGGCGATATTTCCCAGTAGCCACACAAAATCCAATCAAGGTGCAATTGCAGCCCACAATTTCCACCTGGGTAGATGTCCTAAAGTTGGTCACTAGATACCTCGGTCAAAGTGCGACATTTAGATTTTCGGCCTAATAAATGGGTCACGGGCTGGATCTCGTCCAAGAGGTGGGTGCCTAAAGGGGGAACGCACAGAACAACTGGACCTCGACCTTCAACCCTTCACGGGTATCTCCCTGCCTTATGGTGATTGGAACACTTGACTTGGAGGATTTTCCATTCCCTATTTGACAACCTCTATGTTTTGACAATGTGAGAACCAGATAATGGGGATTTATTTGGATGCCTATCCCCGAAATTCTACCTAGACTAAAAAAATTCTTTTGGCACCTCCTGTGGAGGAAAACTTAGTGAGTTTTTAGAAAGATTTTAGATGTAGTATTTTTGTGAGGCTGGGGGTGAAAACCAACCTCGTTTGGTTAAAAATGGGAGTGGATAGTCCTGTCAAGAAAAGATGGGGTATTTTCGGAATCCCTTTGGAGGAAACTTACTTAGACCTCCACATTTCAAGAAGAAGCTATGTGAGTGATGAGTGAATTTTGTGTGTGAGTGAAAGTGTGCCAATTTTTAGTGAATTAGATGTCACCTTGCTGCATGTGGACTTCGCTTGGTCCTTACAAGAGTTTGATTACCTAATTAACTACGTGTCTTTGGTAAAACCTTGCGTAATTCAAAAGCCCTAGGAAGCTAGCATGTGGACATGTGGGTCTGTTACTATCCTTTAACTCCCTATTGTGATGTAATATAGAAAATCTTGAAACTATACTAGGTTGAACATGTGGGCATGTATGGGCCCGTTACAAACCTTTAAACTTCCCTAGTGTTTTGATCTAAGAAAGCAAAATTCCAAACACTATCCCATCTTTGTATCATGTGGGCATGTATGGGCCCATTAAAATATTAAGATATGTTTGAAAAAGGAAACTAAGAGGGGTCCCAAGAAGGGCCATTTTCCTCTCCTAAAGGTTTTAAACTTTGTTTAAAGGAGATGAAATTGTTTTCACAATCTCTTTCTAATTCTCAAGATCGCTTTGAAGGCGCGAGAGAAGAGCATACTAAATGATTGTAAATTCAACCTCTAGTCCCAATGTAAGCTTAGATGTGATTAAATATGATTGTCCACTTATGTTGTAAGTCAAAAAAATCCATCCATGTGGCAAAAAGAAAAGAAGGGAAATTGATTTTTTCCTCCTAAGTGCCTATGTATGTTTGACTAACCCCTTTATATGATGAGGGGACTAAGTGTGGTGTAGTGTTTATAGCATGCTTAACGTCATTTTTAAGAAGGCAAATGGCCTTCCCCACATCCCAACAACTTACAATGTGAAATTTTGATCAAATGTGCTGCCCCTAGTGCAAACAGAGGTGCACAGAGCACAGGCACGCGAACAAAGATAGGTCCGAAAGCACATGCGCGCAGAGAATGGATGTCAGTTAAGTGCATGTGCGTACGTTGCGTTTCTGTGGGGTAGAATACCCACGCACCTGTGATAAATGGCCAAGACAAAAAATTTGGATGGATTTCTCTCAATTCTCCTCTGAATTGGATGGTTGGCAGGTCGGCCTAGGCCGGTTTGTGCACCTGCAAGTTAATCAAACTAAAAGAAGAGAAAAATAAACCCAAATGAGGTAGGAATTTGATACCTTTCCCCAGCAGAGTCGTCAATCTGTTGCACCCTTTTTGTCACCTTGGTGAGCAAATAAGAGGTGCTTACATGCCTAGTTGGGTCCTGCTGAGCATGACAGCTGTAGAGGAAAGAGTTAGAGAAAGAAAAACAAAACTATAAGCAAGAATTAAACTAATACAAAAGAAAATCATAAGCATAGGGACATAGAGATAACAGACACCAAAAGACCCATGTCATCAATGTTTTTAGGCTGATCTATTGATGAAATCAAAGCACCAAGAAGAAAGGGGACTATGAATCCCTTCTTCCTCCAAGGGAAGGCTCTTGGACCCTCACAAGCTTGCTCTCCTTACAACAAGAAAAATGAAAATGGTGGTAAAAGAACTCCTTGAAAATCCACTCAATGGAGAGGTGGATTGCTCAATGAAATGGTGCCAATGTGCTCTTGTCAAGGATGGAGTCCTTAAAAAAATATAGGCAGCATAACATTACATGAAATTTCTTAAGAAAATGAGGTGAACTCATGGCTTTTTATAGCATTTCTTTGGGCTTTTGTGTAACTACTTTGTAGTGTGAAAAGAGGCCATTTAGGGCATTATTAGGTCTTTGACCAGCCCACCATTCGGATTCAGCTCAGATTTGAGGGTCAAATCGGCTTGGGAGCTGATCCATAAGTGGTTGGGAGGTCGACCACTTCAATAAATGCACCATTTAGCAGGTGCATGGATTTTTGCACCAACAACCGCGCATCGTGCACGTATGCGTGCATGCTATGTTCCTATTTCGTGCATGTGCGCGTGCACCCAACTTCTGTAAAGTGCTCTTCAATTTTTCACTACTTTGTACAGTTTTTTGCCCTTTTTGAATGCTATGAGATTAATTCAAGTCCATGAATGACTTCATTACTGTTTGACGATGCTGAGTTCTTGTAACCACGTGCTGACAAAATTTCAGTGATAACAATGACTTCGATATCAAGCATATAAAGGGAAAGAAGAATAAAGTTGTTAATGCACTTAGTAGGAGAGTGTATCTCATGCATGCTATTGCTATCAGTATGCATCAGTCAAAATTGATGAGCATAATTTTAGATGGTCTTGTTACAAATAAGCATTACCTATAGGTAAAGGAAAACTTACAATAAGGAGATGTACAAAAAAAAATAAAGGAGTACGAGATCAAGGAAGATGGATTCCTCATGCATAAATATAGAATCTATGTTCCTAGTTCTGGAAAATTGAGGAATTTGGTATTGAAGGAAATGCATGATGTTCCTTATGCTGGACATCCCGGTTACCAGAAAACAATTTCAGTAGTAAGAAGCCAGTTCTTTTTTCTGGGAATGAAGAAGGATGTTGTTGATTACATCGCTCGATGTATGGAATGTCAAATGGTGAAGGCTGAGCATAGGCACCCAATGGGTTTGTTGTAGCCATTGCCAATTCTAGAGAAGAAATGGAAAGTGATCACCATGGATTTCATCACAAGATTAACTAGAATGAATAAGAAACATGATTCTATCATGGTGGTGGTTGACAAATTAACAAATTGATAGTGGGATACCTAGGACAATAGTCTCGGATAGAGATACAAAGTTTACCTCCAATTTCTAGAGGGGATTGTTTAAATTATTTGGCACAAATATAAAATTTAGCATATCATATCATCCCCAGACAGATGGGAAAATAGAGAGGGTCAATCGAATAATTGAATACATGCTAAGAATGTATGTGATGGATAAGCCATCTACGTGGGAAGATTACTTACACTTGGTTGAGTTTGAATATAACAATGGGTATCAAGATTCATTTAAAATGAGCCCATTTGAAGCCTTGTATGGTAGGAAATGAAATACTGCAATGAGATGGGACAACCCAACATATAGAGTGGTACTTGTGCTGGAGTTGCTCAAGGACATGGAAGACTAGGTGGTCAAGATTAAGCATAATTTAAAGGCAACTGAGGATAGACAAAAAGTTCATGTAGACAAGAACAGGGTAGTTAGAGAATTCAAAGTAGGTGAGCATGTACTTTTTAAAGTGAATCCCAAGAAAATCTCTTTGAAATTGGGTAATTGTACAAATATGGTAGCCAGAATTTTTGGTTTGTTCGAAATATTGGACAAAATAGGGTCGGTTGCATACATGCTTGCATTCCCTACTTCCATGAATGTGCATAATGTATTTCATGTATCTTTAATAAAGAAATGTGTACATGATCCTAACCATGTTATTGATTGGCATCTGATTCAGGTAGAGATGGAGGGAGACTTGCAGGTTCAACCAGTGCGGGTGTTGGGCAAAAAATTCAAAATGGTCCGGAATCGATTTATAGAAATAGTAAAAGTTCAGTGGACCTACTATGGTCATGAAAATGATACCTGGGAGCATGAATATGCCATGCAGGTAGAGTACCCACAACATTTTTGAATAAATTTGAGATTTTGTTCGTTGTTTTGTATATGCACTGAGGACAATACCAAAATAAGGGATAGGGGATGTAACACCCCAGGTTTTTGAACCCCCATTTTAAATAATGTATTGTTACAATGATGAGAGGCTAGAGTGCCAAAACAATTATTGAAGGGTTAGTATGCCCAAGAAATGCAATGTTTTGATCATTAATAATAATAAATACATTGTTGGCTACTAGACGGACAAGGACTAGAGTTATAGGGGGATATGATTCCACAAGAGAGGGAGCTTGAGGGACTAAGTGTTTATTCCTATTTTTTCTTATTAACCTTTTTGTCTAAGGGAGGGGATCGGTTACATGAACTTCTTGGGGAAGGCTAGGAGGTTCTTGTTTTCCCCACAAGGTTACTTAAACCCGCCTTTGGTCTGATGGGGGGATTGGACTAATGACTTGTTCATTGTTTTCCCATTCCCTCACTCATTATTCCCTCATGCACTCCCATGCATGAACTCCCATGCATGCCCCATGACTCGTCCATTGATCCATCATCACCTGCGTCTTGTCTTGGAAAAGGAAATGGAGTTGTTGAAGAACTTAGCCATGGGATAGTAGGCTATAGTGGTCATTGGTTTGATCCAACCATGACCTGGGTCTTGCATGTCTGAAATGCATTGGCATGTGCCCTGTGTTTCTCACAACTGTGGTCCTAAGAGTTCCAGCAATGAGATTCTGGACTAGCTGTGCTAGAAGGACTTCCCGAGGGATTGCATGGCAGAGAAGGGTGGGGGTACATTCTCTCTAGTGGCACAAGTTGTGTATAAGAGATATGGGTACTTGTATTGTTGTGGGTGTCGAGAAACCTGTGAGAGCTTGAGAGATGACTGGTTTGGGAACCCAGTTACACTCTGGAACCATCCTTGTGGATTCATAGCCATGGCTCGGGGGTGACACTGTTGTTGGGTTTTAGAGCAGTGGTGTCTATGGTTGGGTGGAACTCCCTTGGTCTGCATCTAGTCAGTGTCATCTTTCATAAAGATAATTTATCTCTGTCGTGATATTACTATCTATGTATGAATGTGTTCCACTGTGTAGTTTAATTGTCATTTACATGTATATGAATGTATTTCCGATGTGTATGTTAATTATTGTTTAACATAATATTTAGATCTTACATGCTTGCTAGATATTTTTATGCATGTCATTAAATTTGTTATATTATGCATCCTTAATAAATAAAGAAGGTCAACATGAGAAATAAGTTGAAGAGTAGGCTTGCAGGTAGCATACCTGTCATGTGGGTGGTTGGGTATGTTACATGTTGCAATCCTTAAATATTCTTTATTCAACTATAGAATATGAATCCACCTTATTTTATTCACAAAGGTTCAGTTCTCTTTCACAAGATCATAGGTTTGATGTATTCCTCTATTTCCCCTATCGCGTCTCACTCTAAAATGGCCCGGTTATATAGATGCAGAAAGGGATAACCACTAGGATAAACCAAGATTTTAGTTGAGGATAAGGTGGATAAGGTTATAATTTGAGTTATCATCATGGTTATGCTTGATCCAAGATAGGATGGAATAAGGATTGAATTGTATCTTGATGCAAACAAGAAAACAAACCCGGAACCATCCAAAAATTCCTTGAAGATTCCCCCTATATTCATGGATTTTGAAAAAATATTCTTGGATGCTCTCCCAGAGAGGTGTATAGGGAATCCAAGACACCCCCTTAACACTGAAACAAGAGTATGGATGTCCCCCCTACATGGAAATGGTTTCCATGGTCAAATAGAGCCATGTTTGAGTGGAAAAGGTCGGATTTACAAGGTTTTAAAGGTGTCTTCTTCTTCGTGATGTTCAAGGGGATGTAATGGATCATTATTGCATGGTGTTGAGGTGGAGATAGTTAGGAAAAGTGAAACAAATAAGGTATGAAACTTATTGTTGGACCTTGACCAAGTTTTCGGAGATCCTTGATCAATTTTGACCTATTTTGGGACTTCGACAGCCTGTCGAAGGTGGAGCACAAGATGAAGCTGAGATCAAGGGATCTCGGCCCCTTATTTGGGTCCTTTTTGGGATTTGGGATTATGTAACAGGTATGGGGATGTCGACCCATGGGTTTACCCATGTTTAAGCGTATTTTGTAAAGTATAAATATATGTCTAGGAAATGTAAGGAGAGGCACATACATATCTGTGTGATATCGGGCTAATTGTTAAGTATGGATTGTATATACTTTATGCATAATATGTGAGACTTGCAGAACTATGTGAAAGTAATTGTAAGAAGGCTTGGTGTTGTACCCTAACTTGAAGAAGGAGGATTTGGCGAAGTGCGCACAGATCTCTTGTCTTCTGCGAAGTAGGATTTTGATGCTATGTACCTGTAAGAAGCTTGACTGAAGATAATAAAGAAGAAGAGTTGGTGGACGTAGCCCCAGGGTGGGGGTGAACCACATACATGCCATGTTGCTATGCTTTGTGTGATGTGTTGATGTTTTTATGTATTTACTTGATAAGTGCTTTGATATGGATAGGTAGATTTGTTTATGCTTTGTGTTAATGATGTATATCGATGTTATATTTGACCTATGTGAATGTTCTTAGTGTTTGAATCAGCTAGATCTAATCTATATCTCTATGATAAGTGCTTAGATACATCAGATCTAAATGAATGATGTGATGCTCAGTTTTATCTGCAGAGTAGATAATGGTCAAATATTGATGAACTGTTGGTGCTAAGTTCTTTGTTAAGTGTTAAAATCATAGATATGTGTCCCAGCTAAGGTTGAAGACATCTAAGTCCTACAACCACCCCTTCCTCTACCTTGGGTGAGAATTCATCTGCTTCACAAGTGTTGCTGAAAGGGTCGGTAGTTAGGGTTTTGTTGGTGCATTGTTGTAGTGTTGAACTCTGGGTCTGCCCCTGTGCCAACAAATGGTTTTGTTACCAAGACCCGAAACTCTGATTGTTGGGAACTGAGGAAGAAGAAGTGTTTTGCAAAGATCCGACCTAAAACTATGATTGCTGGGAACTGAGAAAGAAGAAGCTTTGTAAAAATATATGACTTGAAACTGTGAAATCTCTATGCATAGATATATTTCCCTAGTGCGCAGCATTCCACTCGATCTATGAAGCTTTGTGCTAAAGAAAAGAGGTCAAATATGAAGAAACGAGGTAACATCTAGAAGCTATGGGATCTTTTAAAGGTAAGAATAGTGAAAAGTTCTAGATCTAAAATCTTTGTGCTATGTAGAAGTAGGATAATTATAAATTTTTGTTTCAACAATATAGATCTAGGTATGTTTGATAGATTTTTTCCTAGCTTGAAAACTAGGGCACTAATAAATGAAAGAAGGTTTGACTTGTGTATATATGATAAGAATAGTGAAAGATATGTTATACCTATGCATAGAAAGAATGTTTGGACTAACAAGTGGATGTAGGATCCTAGAAAGAAATGTTTGCAGGCTAGCTACCATGATTATAGCGCTCAATACAGGAAAGGTTGAGGATCATTTAAAAGAAAGAGAGGATTAACCCTCTGTTACAGTTGCAAAAAACTGGGACACCTTGCTAAAGAGTGCTTTAGGGGAATACATAGTTGTCTTTGTTGCAAATCTATGTACCATGAAGTATTAGATTTCCCTTGAATAATTGCTAAGATTGAATAAATGAACATGAGACAAGAAAACCCTAAGTCAAATCCAAAAACTACAACTATGGAAGAACCCCAGAAAGAATCAGAGAAATTATTGCTACAGATGAAAGAAACCTTGAATGATCACCAACATATCAGTTTATCAGAGGTCTTCAAAGAAAAATAATGTATTGAAGAAAGAATAGAAGACTTCGATATTGATTGTGTTCTATATGAGGAAACACAAGTGAATATCATGACAGAAAGAACTTGCGAAGCTATAGGAAGGCCTGTTATGATTCCTTCATTAGGAGGAATAGGACTATTCAAAGGAAAGCTGATAAACCTATGTGGAAAAATCACCCAGATACCTATGAATGCCAATGGGACTTCGACAGAGGAGGATTTCGAGATTGTTAAATTTATTGAGAACAACACCCCATTTACCATGTTACTAGGAAAACCTTGGATTGAAAGAGATCAGGATAGAAGGAAGGAAGAAGAAGAAGTTTTAGAGAAAAATAAGAAAGAGTTAAAGGATTGCATGACTAGAAGGATCACATAATTGATTGAAGAATAGGAGAACCAAGAAAAGCTACTTAAATCCAAAGACCCAGATGTCGAAGTTGCAAGAACACTAGAAGACCCATAGAAGATTGAAGTACCTATTCCAGACAAAGAGGAAGTATCACCCTCGAATCTTAGGAAAGAATCTCAATAGCGCAAAGTGATTGTCCCAAATGCAGATAAGAATCAAAATGGAAAAATGAATACCGAGACGAAGATCACCAAATACAAGGCTAGGAAGCTAAGTAAGAAGAGAGCTAAGGTTGAAAAGTTACAGAAGGTTCCAGAGGGAACTTCACATAGGGAAAATTTGCAAAATTGGAGCTTCACTAGGATAACATGAAAACGTCACATGCTACTTCGCTAGGATAAAGCAATATAGTCATTGGGAAAAATATAATCGTTCGACCGACACTTTGAATGAGTAGAAAAACATTTATGGTTCGCCACGAAACCATTGGACCGCACCGTAATGGATAGAACATAGTTAATGAAGGTTTCTCATCCATTGCAAGAGATCTGTTGCCAAGTTATCTATTTATTTCATCGCGCCATGCACTGAGAACACTTTTTATAACCATGAATATGAGCCTGTAGACTTGTTGCGCCATTTTCCTCTAACCCATTGCAGTGTCTAAGTTACTCCTTGAACCCGAGATTTCAAACCCTGAGCATGTATGTCAAATGAGTTCAACGCTGCAGAGAAATTTGTCAAACAATTTCTCATAGTCCTCATGACTGAATGAGTAATATTGATGTCTGCAGGGATACAAGAATCATCAATGAGAGGACTGGAAGCCTCTTCATCTATTGTTCGCAGAGTCGGATCATCCCGACCCTCAACAGAAAAAAGAACCAAGCATAAAGATGACCTAGAAAATACGAAGATGATTCCAACCATATTGCCCGATTACATCCCACCTTTGGCTAGCACAGTGAATCTTGATAGTGTGCCAATAGATTTTGAGTACACCATGTTCACTGTGTACCTCCTGAAGGGGATACACGTAGTTCGAGCAGAGTAGGATAAGATCACAGTATTTAATTTCAGCAACTTCAACCTTGGAGATCGCAAGATCTATGGTATGCTAGCCCCAAACAAGTACCTAACCAAAACGAAGGGGGAGAACTCAAAGATCATCCCTCATCTATGGACGATGAACCTCGCAAAATCCACCCTACTGAATGTCATGAAGATCCCACACTTTGGAAGACACCAGGAAGTCAACGCATGTGTCAAGCTGCTATTGATGTGTTACCATGGCAGCTGCTTATGGATAGACCATCGTATTATAGTTAAACCAATGTTGATCCATAGGATCACAAGACTGAGTATGCAAGGACCCGACCCATAGGACTGAGTATGCAAGGACCCGACCCGCAGGACTTTTACCCAGGAAAGGCCACAGATCATGTGCCAGCACAGAAGATCAAGGATACATATGACGATGTTGAGAAGGGAATAAGAGGCTAGAAGGTATCTTCCATCCAGAGTGGCGCAGTGTGCCTCGCATGTCAACTAATAGCTAGAAAGTTAGTAAGGAAGAACTGACTTATGCAGATCACCGGCTTTGTCGTTGACCTTGTATTGAAGTGCACGAAAGGCCTATAGATGAACTAGGCGAAGTACCTAGTTAACCAGTTTTTAAATAGACTATCGAGAAGCATAGGATCAGGGTTATGAATTTCATTTCAGCTGGCTTCTGATTCTCATTGCATTTGTTGCATGGGATATTCCAGAAGGTGTGACCTTCCCAGACATAGAGTCATTTGAACCACTTGCTATGAAGTTTGATACCCTTTGGTATTCAAGTGATATGAATAAACAGTGGCAGTCGAATGTTGTGTTTCATAGATATTAGCTCCAGCTAAAGAGAGCCATCAAAGTTGATCCTCGCATGACTCTAAATACCTTAGAAAGGTTCTGACCCCTGATGAAGTTCAATTCAGATCGACACTTCATCTACACTATAGCGTGAGTAAAAGAACATAAAGAGCAGCTCCGGTCATATTATAAAATTATAGAAGAAGACCTTGAGGATATCACTAAGGAATGGTCTTCTAACCTCCTTATCCCCACTAACCCTGTAGAGATATCTGATGTTGATAGTCCATAGGACACTCATAAAGAATAGAATACACCCAAGAAGACTGAGGAGGTCCAAAATTTAAGCATCACCTAAGGAAAGACTACTTCAGTGTCACCTGACCGAGGGGGTGATGATGAGGTAGAAGCTAAACAAAAGCCAAGAGAAGTAACACCACCTAGAGATGAGGTTTACCCCTTGAAGAAGAGGAAGGTTTCCCCCCCGAAACCTTCTTCCTGGAAGAAATCGAAAACCACCATGACCAAGATGCAGACTGTCCTCACCTCTGATGATTTTGACTTCATCATTGCAGCCCTGAATGAAGCTTCAGTGGAAATAGCAGAGAAGCAAGAAGCCAAGCAGGAAGAAATGTATGATAGAATTCAAGTTGAACTCTGAGGGTTACAAAAGGCACTTCATTCCAGCCGTGTAATCTCCACTACGCCCCTACCATTGGGAGAACTAGATTTGGGAGATGAGCCAGCCCAACTCCATCGACTAGTTGATACAGTTGAAGCTCGCCTTCGATGAGCACAAGAAGAAATAGAACAAGCCACCCAGTCCTTGAAGCAAGTGTAAGGCATACTCGTCGAACAATGTAATGCTACATAATAGGAAAAGATTGCTCGCCAAGCGAAGTTTGATGAAGAAAAAACACAGATGCAACAAGGAAAAGAACAGTTTCTCACGAAGCAACTCAAATTAAAAGAAGGGGTTAGAAGAGCACTTTACTCTATGATAGTCTTAGAAATAAAGGCAGAGGACCGAGTCATGAAGCAAGTAGATCATCTCGTAGAAGTTATCCAGTAGCTACAACAACGCATAGTAGACTTAGAGCTCCGCACAGTACCCAAGACTCTGTAGGATGTAAGGGATCAAAGAGAAGAAACTCACTGAGAAAGGATAAAGGCCCTTTGCCATGGAATGCAATAATTTTAGTAATCACAGTGCCTTGATGTATGAGAAACTCACTGAGAACCCAGAATTGCAGGCACTAGAGTCACAGCTCCAGGAATCAAAGAAACAAGCAAAGACAATACAGTCGCAGTTGAAGCCCCTATCATCTGTGAAACGAATGAAGTGATCCCAAGAGAAACACATCACCCAATAGTACATCCACACTATCCAGAGAAGAGTTATGGAAGTAACTTAATGGCTCCACTGTATACAAGATAAGTCTTACCAATTG
>JASDQU010754593.1:25089-36854 GCA_032191745.1 Picea mariana
GCAAGAATTTTAGTAATCACAGTGCCTTGATGTATGAGAAACTCACTGAGAACCCAGAATTGCAGGCACTAGAGTCACAGCTCCAGGAATCAAAGAAACAAGCAAAGACAATACAGTCGCAGTTGAAGCCCCTATCATCTGTGGAACGAATGAAGTGATCCCAAGAGAAACACATCACCCAATAGTACATCCACACTATCCAGAGAAGAGTTATGGAAGTAACTTAATGGCTCCACTGTATACAAGATAAGTCTTACCAATTGTTCACAGAAATCGAAGGCCGAGGAGTAGAACTGGAGAAAGTTGTTTCTGCAGCAGAACAATGCCTAGAATGACCTGTCAATGATGTAGTGATCCAAGATTTTGTTGAATAGGAGGCCATGGCACAACAACAAGTCGAAGTAGCTTGAGCCACGCTTGAGGATTTCAAAGCAGAACTACCCAGATTAGAGTGACTTGGGACGAGTCACAGGTGAGTGTTGGGGGCCTGTTGTCCCTTGACCAAGTTTTGGGAGATCCTTGGTCAAGTTTGACCTATTTTGGGACTTTGACAGCCTATCAAAGGAGGAGCACAAGACGAAGAAGAGATCGTAGGATCTTGACCCCTTTTTTGGGTCCTTTTTGGGATTTGGGATTATGTAACGGGTATGGGGATGTCGGCCCATTTTTGGGGTCCTTTTAGGGATTTTTTATTATGTAACGGGTATGGGGATGTCAGCCCATGGGTTTACCCATGTTTAGGCCTATTTTTTAAAGTATAAATAGATGTCTAGGCAATGTAAGGAGAGGCACATACATATTTGTGTGATATTTGGCTAAGTGCTAAGTATGGATTGTAGATTCTTTGTGCATATTGTGTGAGACTTCGAGAACTATGTGAAAGTAATTGTAAGAAGGCTTGGTGTTGTACCCTAACCCGAAGAAGGAGGATCTGGCAGAGTGCGCGCAGATCTCCTTTCTTCTGCATAGTAGGATTTTGTTTCTATGTGCCTGTAAGAAGCTTGACTGAAGATAATAAAGAAGAAGAGTTGGTGGACGTAGCCCCAGGGTGGGGGTGAAACACGTACATGTTGTGTTGTTATGCTTTGTGCAACGTGTTGATGTGTTTATGTCTTTACTTGCTAAGTTCTTTGATATAGATAGGTAGACCTATTTATGCTTTGTACTAACGATGTATATGGATGTTAGATATGACCTATGTGAATGTTCTTAGTGCTTGAATCTGTTAGATCTAATCTATCTCTCTATGATAAGTTCTTAGATACATCAGATCTGAATGAATGATGTGATGCTCTATTTTATCTACGGAGTAGATAATGGTCAAATATTGATGAACTGTTGGTGCTAAGTGCTTTGTTAAGTCTTAGAATCACAGATCTATGTCCCATATAAGGTTGCAGACATCTGAGTCCTAAAACCACCTCTGCCTCTACCTCGAGTGAGACTTCATCTTCTTCATAGGTGTTGTTGAAAGGGCTGGTAGTTAAGGTTTTTTTGGTGCGTTTTTGTAGCATTGAACCCTGGGTTTGCCCCTATGCCAACACTTATCATAATGGAACATGGAATTTGTGGCACTAACATCACTGAGAAAAGTGAAGTGCAACACTTAGCAATGTGAAGTGAGACACTTTACGACACTTAGCAAAGGGTGACAAAATGGTGTATAACACATGCCCCCCAAAGTGTGACATAAAAGGAGGAAAATAATGGTTGAAACAATTTTTAATAATGTGGAATCAAGGGACTAAAGTCCAAAGACATGTCGTAAAAGCAAGAAAACATCCATCAATATACACATATCATCCCCAAGGTAGGCATACCCATACTCAGAATAGTATGAATCGAAGCATGGTCTTCGACCAATACATTGTGGATCCATGAAAGTACCTACTAAGGATATGGCCACATAAAATATAATGTGTATCCATATCTCCATGACTAGATCAAAATGTATCCACGAGATTTTACATAGTGGAGATACAATATGAAGGAACATAGCCATATACCAATACATAGTGGATCAATATCACAATACATATCACAAATTCATAATCTCCATCGTGTCCTGGGGAAGGTAGATAAAAAAATGAATGTTTATTAGATGTTGGATGTATGGGTTGACCCGTGTTCTACCTTATTTCTCCAAAAAAACCCCGAAAAAAAATTGCCTTATAAAAGTATATTGTAATTTCATTGTAAATCTAGACTGTTCATTATAAGGTCGCAGATCTAACGGTAGAGATTATGTTAGGGTTTTTTCCCTAGAAGGCAACCCTCTTTTATGAGGGAAATGTATTGCGGCTATGTATGAGGGTGAATATTGTATTCTGAGAGAGGAGACTGTGAGAGAAAGAAGAGGAAGTTACAACGGGTTTTTGCTGTAGGTTGTATCCCTTCATTTGCTGGATAATAATAACGGAAGGACCTGGCAATTTCTCTGGTGGACGTATCCCACACTGGGTGAACCAGTAAATCTGTGTCTCTCTTGTATTGTGTGTCTTCTGTGTTTTTTGTTTCTGCATTTGTTTTATTTTATTGCTCCGCGGTCCTGTTTTTCTAACAAAATGATACCTAGAATAACTCTTTTAATCATGCTTGACTAGAGTGTTCATTTTTTGTAAATAGTCAGATGAGACCAAAAACGAGATAAACTATTGCTTTGTTGGCGAGTTCTTTGTTTGGTGTGCTATCAATGTTGTCATTGATGTCAACTGAGAATGGTGTGAAGGAAATAAGGAATCGCGAGACAAAGGTTTGAAAGAAACTACACCAGGAATCGTTGATTATCGTGGATGATAGATCTATGGTGCACATTCATATCGATGCATGGAAACAAACTGGAGTTAACAAAAGAGAGTAGGGGCCATCTCCAAAGTCCTGAAACGTGAAGCCCCGATGAGATCTAGACCATTGGATCAAGGAAAGTTGTGGGTCGATGATAGGAAAAGAGAGGAGAATCGGGAATCAAGAAACAATAGAAAGGAAGTGCTAACTTCCGACATTGCGAAGTGAGAATTCCTGAAGTGAGAAGAGGAGATATGGAACGTTGGATCACAAAGTGTCATGGAACGTTGATTTGACACTGCAAACTAAATTCTGGCATCGCGAAGTGTGAAGTCCCAAAGTGCGAAGAGGAGATATAGGTCATAAAATCACAAAGGGTTGTGGACCGTTGATATGACACAGTGAAGTTCAAAAGTTCATACATCAAAGAAAGAAGGAGAGCTAACTCGTGAGTTCTCAAAACACGAAGTCCCAAAGTGCTTGGCCCTAATTCAAAACCAATGGTCACATCAATGGAGAATAGGGGAAGGATCTAGTGTCACTATCTTGTACTTAGGAGATTGGGATTTGGGAGAGTCAGGGTGACTCACAACCAAATATCCAATGTGTGAAGTCACGAAGCACCTTTTTGATTAGCATGTGGTCATAGCCAATGGTCACATGGAGAGGAATTTTGTGCCTAGTGCTAGTTCACGAGGACCTTATTTGATTTGAACCGTTGATCGCTGGCTTCATCCTCCAAAAAGATCTCAATCATTCAAATATGTCGACACTGTATTTTACACATTGAAAAGTCAAAAATATTTTGCGTGTATAATCCAACGACGCTGATTAAATGGACATTTTGATCGAAGGGTTGTTATTTAAATTCATGATTTCTTGACCAGTTACGATTCAATTATAGTAACTGAATAATTGTTCTTGGGCATTTGAGACTCGTAGTGTAATGTATTATGAGAGTATGCATAAAATAAAAAATTTGTGACAGAGTGAGGTTGTTGTTTCTCTATAAAATGATTTGAACTGTATGTAATGAAAATTATAGTATCAATAGAGAGAGAACAAATTCAGAGATGAAGAACATAAGCTAGACAGAGAAKAAATGGTGAAAAGAGAAGAATGTACAAGAACCTAAGGGCATGAGAAGAATAGAGAAATATCAGATGGAAAGAGACAACACGTAGAGCCAAGTATGAACAGATAGAGGCAGAGCAGAACTGCATAATARAAAAGAGACAACAAGTGGATCCAAGCATGAACAGATAGAAGAAGAGAAGAATTGCAGAATAAAGAAGTGGTAAGTGTTAAAAAGGTATTATTCAAGAAAAGATTTATAATCATGGTGGTAGGGTGGTGCTAGGGAGAATTGTGGTCCTCTGTTATTCAAGTTGGTTCTTGAACACTAGGAGTTGTATCTTCCATGTAGTTTTCTCTAGAAAACAGGGTGGCAGGGTGGTGCTAGGGAAAATGAAGAGTTTTATGTGTGCAAGTTGGTGCTTGTATAAGTGGAAGTAGGTGCTTCCATCTAGTTAGTGTTGGAAATCATAAGGAACAAATATGCTTCTTTCTAGTGGGTGCTAGAGAAACTTGAGTGTTGGTTCTCTCTACAAGTTGCAGCTTGTTAAATAAGTTGGTGCTCAAAGATAGATGATGTACATGAATTAAAAGATTGTTTATCATTCTAAGAAGAAGTGGTATTCTCCCTTTATGGGTTTCTTCGTGAATATTTGTCTCTGTGTATATCATATGTGTGATTTATGTTTACTATCTCTTTTTTTTAATGTCTTGCATAATCTTGATTATCATTTGGAGAAGAGTAACAATTTTTTAGTAGGCATAAAAATGTTTAAGAATAGTAACAATTGATACACCCCCCCCCGTCCCCCTCAGTTGTCTTAGTAATTTAAAAAATTGGTATCAGAGCAGGTTCCTTTTATTTAAAGGTATATCAGTAAGCTTAAACATGACAACTCATCAAGGGAATTTAACCAATAAGCCTCCTCTATTTGGTGGAACAAATTTTTCTTTCTGGAAGGTTAGAATGAGAAAATACATTATGGCCTTAGGTGTTGATGTTTGGGATGTAATAGAGACTGGATATAAAAAACTTATTGTGCTAGCTTCCAAAGATGATAAGTTAGAATTCAGCTTCAATGTGAAGGAAACAAATGCTATCTTGAGTGGGCTTGCTGAAGCTGAGTTTGTAAAGGTGATGCATCTTGAATCTGCCAAATAGATGTGGGATAAACTTATTAGTAGTTATGAAGGAAATGAGAAAGTAAAAGATGACAAACTTCAGACATATAGATTGAAATTTGAACAACTGAAGATGAATGAAGATGAAACAGTTAGTAAATAGTTTTTGAGAGTTGAGGAGCTTGTTAATTCCATGAAGGGTCTTGGTGAGAAGATTGAAGACACACTCTTAGTTCATAAGATTTTAAGATCTCTACCTGATAGATTTAATCCAAAAGTTTATGCAATAGAAGAAATGAATGATATTAAAATTGTGCTTATTGATCAACTCCTAGGAACTCTAACTGCTTATGAAATTAGGATTAGTAAAGATAAATCCACCACTAGAGAAGCATCTTTTAAAGCATACAAGAATACTGATTCAAAATTAGATGAGATTGAGGAAAAATTTGTGAGAAGGTTAAAGAAAGGATTAGGAAAATACCAAGGCAAGATGCCATTTAAATGTTTCAACTGTGGTAATATAGGTCGTTTTTCATCTAAGTGTCCTCACAAGGAAAAACACCAGAACTCTGACGATGAAAATAAATAGAAATTTAAGAAATATAGTAAAAAGAAATTTTTGTGTGCAAATAATGATGACTCCTCATAAGACAGATAGAAATTCATCTTGTGAAGATAAAGTGAATGATTTTATGCTTATGGCCATGGATACCTTGATGATGAATACATAAGAGGTGACATGAATGACGAAGAAGTTGTGGTTGATATGGAAGGTGAACTAATCAATGCTTTATAAGAGATTGACAAGCCTAGACTTAAGAAGAGAAAACAAAAACAATTGTTGATGCAGTTTGAAATGAATGGTAAATAACCAAGTGAAGATTTTGTTTTGTTAAAAGTAGAATTAAAAGAATCAAAGAAAATAGAAGATATTCTAAAAAAACAATTAGCAAAGAAGAAGGTGAGATGTGAAGCTCTGGAAGAAGAAGTATTGAAAGCTAGAAAAGAGTTAAAGAAGTTTCAAGCCTTGTATCACCAAAATCTGTCAAGTATCAAAGCCTTAGAAGAACTGAATAACATCTTGAGTAAAGAAAGATCTCCATTGATAAAAACTGGTCTAGTTTATGAAAGTGGTTCTAGTAGCAGTCATCCAGAAAACAAAGAATCAACTAAGATGATCAAATTTCAAGTCAGCAAACGGTCAAATTATGATCATACTCTACAAACAAAAGTTAATAAATATGAGTTGAGTTCTAAACAAGAACAAAGACAGCAAAAGATAAAACAACCAATTTCAAGAGGAAGGACAATATTTAGGTATCAAAATTTATTCTATGGTTATTGTTATTACTGTTCTAATTTTGGTCTTAAATATGCAAATTGTGGAATTAAGTTTAGAAGTATGCAACTAAGGAGGTCACAAAATAAAAAATTGTTGCAACATAGAACTAGATAGTCAGTGAGTAGACAACAACGTACCAATTATTTTGATCCATTGTATAATGAGCCTAAATGTTACATTTGTCATAATTTTGGTCACAAAGAATTAGATTGTCATTTGAAGAATTACAAAGTAGATCCAAGAATAAATCCCTCAGTTGAAAATGTCAAGATATGGAAAATGAAAGAAAGTAATAAGTGTGGGTTAGTACTTTCTATTCAAAGACAAAAGGATCCTTGGTATATTGACAGTGGATGTTCCAAACATATGACTGGAGACAAAAAGTAAGTTTTTGTCTCTAAGTGAAAGTAAATAAGGGAATGTAACTTTTGGAAATGATGCACCAGGAAAAATAAAAGGTAAAGGAATGGTAGGTCTAAGTAATGGAAAAGGGAAAGATCAAGATGTGTTTTTTGTAGATGGTTTGAAACATAATATGCTCAGCTTCAGTCAAGTTTGTGATAGAGGATGTGAAGTTGTTTTCACTTCTAAAGATTGTAGAATAAAGTCTATGGATTTAGGATAGTTGGTTGCAAAAGGCATAAGAATGGAAAACAATATCTATGTTTTGAAAGAAGAAAAAGAAGAATGTCACTTAAGCAAGCATGATGAAAATTGGATATGGCATAGGAGACTTGGACACCTAAATTTTGATCATATAATCAAGCTTAGAAATAGTGGGGCGGTAAAAGATCTTCCAAATATATCAAATCCATATGATTTTGTATGTAAACCTTGCCAAATAGGAAAGTTTACTCAGACACAGTTTAAATCTAAGAACTTTGCATCAACAAAAAAACCTTTTGAGTTAGTACATATGGATTTATGTGGACCATCAAGGAAGGAAGGTACAGGAAAATAAAATTACTTCATGTTGATTATTGATGATTATTCTAGACTCACATGGGTTTCCTTTCTGAAAGAAAAATCTAAAGAACTTGAAAAATTAAAAGTGTTTAAGGCTCTGACTAAGAATCAAACAGGAAAAAGATTGAAGGCAGTAAGGTATGATGGAGGAGGAGAGTTTAGTTCAGGGGACTTCAAAGATTTTTGTGATAAACATGGGATCAAAAGAAAGTATATTATTCCAAGGACTCCACAACAAAATGGAGTAGTTGAGAGGCAGAATAGATCAGTTCAATATATGGCAAGATAAATGAGGAATGAAAGGAATATTGCTCAAACATATTGGGTAGAAGTAATTCATACAGCTGTACATATTCTTAACAAAGCTCATCTTAGGCCACACAGTGACAAGAGTCCTTATGAACTGTGGTTTGGAAGACCTACTTTAATCAAGCATTTTAAAGTATTTGGGAGTAAGTGTTATATCAAGAATAATGATGAAAATATTGGCAAATATAATGACAGGGTTGATGAAGGTATCTTCTTAAGGTATGCTACAAACAGTAAAGGATACAGATGCTATAATAAGAGGCTGCACAAATTAGTTGATTGTATTGACATAAAAGTTGATGAATAAATCCCGATATGAGATGTAAGAAGTGTTGAATCAACCACAGAGGATATATTTGAAGTTGAATATGAACATGTCCAAGAATCAGAAAGAGAAGACTCTGAGTCAGATGAAAATACAAATACTCAGGAAGACTCAAATAAGAATACATAAACAAAACCACCTCTCAGAATTGTTAGAAAGAATCATCCTAAAAATCAGATAAATGGTGATATGAATAAAGGAGTTCAAACAAGAAGGAAATTGATTAAAGACTGAAAACAATCCCAGATTGCTTTCATATCTATGATTGAACCTAAAAAATTTGATGAAGCCAACAAGCATGACAATTGGATTAGAGGTATGAATGAAGAACTTGATCAGATTGAGAAGAACAATACTTGGGAGTTTGTTCCTAGGCCTGCATATAAGAATGTAATTGGGTCCAAATGGGTGTTTAAGAATAAAATGAATGAACAAGTACAAATTGTTAGGAATAAATTCATATTGGTCTATAAGGGGTATGCACAAGTTGAAGGATAGGATTTTGATGAAAACTTTGCACCAGTGGAAATATTGGAAGCCATCAGATTGTTTCTTACCTATGCATGTCATAAGAACTTTAAAGTATATCAGATGTATGTTAAGTCAACATTTCTTAATGGATATCTAGAAGAAGAAGTATATATGGAGCAACCTAAAGGATTTTCATTGAAAGATAATCCTAACTATATATGCAAGTTGAAAAAGGCATTATATGGATTGAAACAGGCACCACGAGCCTGGTATTATAGACTGGACAAATGTTTACAGGACAAAGGGTTCACGAAAGGTACAGTTGAAAGTAATCTATACATTAAGTCTAAAGGTGATGATTTGTTAGTTGTTTTGGTTTATGTAGATGACATTATTTTTGGATGTACTAATGACCCTTATGTTTAGTGGTTTGATAATTCTATGCAAACTGAGTTTGAGATGTCCATGATAGGAGAACTATCATATTTTCTTACTTTTCAAATCAATCAGAGTTCTGTAGGATTATTTGTCTCTCAAGAAAATTATTTGAAAGAGATGTTGAAGAAGTTTCAGATGGAAGATTCCTCTCCTGTTAGTATACCTATGGTGGTTGGTTGCAAGCTCAGTAAATATGATATTTCACCTGATGTTGATCAAAGAACATATAGGTCAATGATAGGTAGTCTTATGTACATCACAACATCTCATCCCGATATAATGCAAGTTGTTGGAATGGTAGGTCATTATCAGTCTGATCCTAAACAAAGTCATTTAGCAATTGTCAAGAGGATATTCAAATATTTGAAGGGAACAATGACTTATGGTCTTTGGTATCTTAGGAATCAAAAATTTCAATTATCTGCATATTCAGATGTTGATTGGGAAAATTGTTTAGATGAGAGAAAGAGCACCAGTGGAGGTGCATTCTTCTTAGGTGATTCGTTAGTAGCATGGCTTAGTAAGAAGAAGGGATCTATTTCTTTATCAACTATAGAGGCAGAGTACATTGTTCTTGCTACTTGTTGCACTCAGATATTATGGATGATACAAGATCTTGCAGATTTGAAGGTAACTTATACTGATCCAATTCCACTTCACTGTGATAACACCAGTGCCATTAGTGTAAGTTTTAAACCTATGAAGTAAAGCAATGCATATATATTCTTAAGAAAAACATTATTTAATCAATGGCTCATACACAGAGTACACAAAGATTTTATACCGGAAACCCTCAATTGGGAAAACCTTTCTTATATTCATATATCGAATTTCACCATTCACCATACAATATATACAATGTTTTTAGGTATTCTTTAGATACCAAAACCCTAATCCCTTAATCCAGGATTAATTTAGTAAACTGCTAAAAATAGAAAAATCTGCTAAAAATAGCAAAAACCGCAAAAAAATAGAAAAAATAGCAAAACATTATGGGTCTTTGCCCCAGGCAAACGCCCGATGTCGAAATTTGCACGTAAAAAGGGGGGATATACCTAGACCCCCTGGGCCCCCCTAGGAATCACATGGTGCACACAACACAAAGAGCACTACTAGAGGAATCATCAGATGTAGTTGTCAAATCTGGCGCCCCCACACACACACATGCAAAGAATATAACACATACCCAACATTCTCCCACTTGTTGTTTTATTTGCATCCAGGGGTCTAGGGGATTATATAGTCAATAATCCAGGGCAACAATGCCCATTGTTACTCTACACCGGGAGAACTTTTATGTGCTCACAGACTTTGTCAATGAATCTACAACATTCTTCAAAGTGTCAACCTTTTCCAACAACACCTTCTTTTCCTCAACCATGTCTCTCACAAAGTGATACTGAACATCAATATGTTTTGTCTTCGAATGATAAGTTGGGTTCTTTTCCAGAAATATTGCACTCTGACTGTCACAATCTAATCCCACTGCTTGTTGTACCAACCCAATACCTGAACACAATCTTTGTAACCATACTGCTTCCTTGCTTGCATGAGTGGCTGCCATGTATTCAGATTTTGTAGTTGAGAGTGCCACTACAGCCTGTATTTTGCTCATCCAACTGATTTCTCCTCAAAATAGGTTAAATGCATACCCACTTGTAGATATTCTGCGATCCAGATCTCCAGCCTAGTCTGCATCAACAAAGCCATGTATGTCCACCACTCTATCCAATCCTGGTCTTCCTTGGTAGCACAATCCATAACTGGTAGTGCCACGAAGATACCTGAAGACCCTCTTTACTATTGTCTAATGCTCCTTCCCTGGTTTTTACATATACCTGCTCAAAACTCCCACTGCATGTGCAATGTCTGGTCTAGTACATATCATTGCATACATCAAACTACCAACTGCACTGGCATATGGAACATGGGACATGTCCTCTTCTTCTTCACGTGTCTTGGGACACTGATCTACAGATAAATTTACACCTATAGGAATAGGAACCTTGACCGGTTTAATTCCATGCATATTAAACCTCTGCAATATCATCTCAACACATTTTCTTTGTTTCAACTAGAGTTTCATGTTTGTACGATCTCTTTTAATCTCCATTCCCAAAATGAAGTTAGCATCACCAAGATCCTTCATGTCAAATTTGGAGGATATCTGCGATTTCACCTCCTTGATAACATCCATGTTATTTCCTACCAACAACATGTCATCAACATATAACACTACATATGATCCAGGTGGATATCGGTGGCCACCCACCTTTTCCAAATGGCTCAAAACAGTTTTCTGGCCATTTTGGCAATTTACTATTTTTAGCAGGTTTTAACTTCCAGGGCCATTTTGAGGGTCCAAATGAATGTTTTTCAATATTGAGGTTCTCAATGATATCCAAATGCATTATTGAGCCCCCAAAATTAATCTCCTCGAAAATACCTTTCCAACGAGCTATCACACGCCTAAAACGGAGATCGTATGCAAAAGTTATGACCCCGGGAAGTTGATGTACTCACTTACCCAAACGGGGCCCACATGACTTTTGGCGCTTCATCTCCTAGGGTTAGGTTTTTGGATGTCTAGGAATTTTAGCATTCCCATCTATTGTAAAAGGGCCTTCAGAGCCTCATTGTAATCATCTTCTTTCGAATGCGAGTAGCCATCACATCTCTTCTCAGAGATAAGCTGCCACCATTCTAGCGAGTCTTTCACTCTGTATTTTTACAGTCTTTGTACATTTCTTTCATTAATAGAAATCGTGTATTACTGTATCTCTGTGTTTATGGTTGCATCTCTGATACATTTATGTTATATTATTGAATATCTTCAATATCTCTGTGCATTTCTTTATTATATCTCTGCTCTCATTTTGTGCCGAAAATAATCCAAATCAGTGGTATCAGAGTAGGCTGCTCTTGATCGTT
>JASDQU010754594.1:35832-47148 GCA_032191745.1 Picea mariana
AACATGCATATAGCTAAATGATAGATGGATGGATTTTTTTTATTAAAATGTGCATGAAACCATAGGTTGTATTAAAAAAAAGTGGTGCAACTTGTGCGATATATATGAACAATAACTTGATGTAAATTTATTTTAAATATGGATCCATTAAGCATTGAGAGACATCAAATTCTTTAAAGTGCAATTCTTTTTGGATTCCGTTTGACATTTGATAAACTTGGAATTAAGATTGATCTACACTAATTCTAGTGACATGCAGCCAAATCAAAACTTTAGATGATCATTATTATGTATGTGTTTTAGATTAATTTGATTCTTGGAAATTTACTAAATATAATTTGTAATCTAGAGAGTTCTATCAAGAAGACCATTTCAAAAGTTACATGAACATTAAACTGAATAGTAATGAAGTAACAATGTTCAATGATAAAGAGGGTGAGTATTGAGAAAGTAATAGGATGAATATAATGAGTAACAAATATATTGATTATTTAGTGACCAATCTCAATGTGTTTTTCTCAATGTCTTTTTAACCCATACCTGCTAACTTTCCCACCTTTTCATATCGATCAATGAGAAAGGAAGCTGATTTTGAATGTGAAATTCATAGAGAACCTAGCTAGAGAAATTCACACAAATCTTGCAAAAATAACTAGAGAGAAAGAAGCAAGAATGAGAGAATGAATATACAAATTGTATGACATGAGTGTAATAAATACATGAAGAAACCCTAATAATAGGTCAATGTGCCATAGATAGTTGCATGACCAAGTGAATTCACATTAGTAGTGATCTAGAGTCATATAGATGTTGGGCGCACCGACCACACTGAGAGGTGGGGGGGTGAATCAGTGTGAGGCTCTTTTTGCAACTTCTTACAAAAATTTAGTTAGCCATCACCATTCACAACATCATTACTCATTAATTCTATTCACACTTAGTTGCTTGCATGTAAACATATCTCAATGACATGTATTAAMAATAAAGAACTATTCACCATCACAATAAAGAACACAATGAACACCAGGTATATGTATAAGTTTCTTTTGTATTACAGAATACAATCTCTAGGGTTTATCAACACCAATTGAAATAAGCACCAACTCAAAGAAAACAACAAATCTCAATGCAAGACCCAACYTGCAKATCTCARCACCAWTTGCGAAGAGGAATCCAATCCTCAAGTACAAGACCCAACTTGTAGACATAAAGCAATCTGTCAAACTGTACCAACAGTCTATACCAAGACAAGTGCATCAACTATGTACAACACAACCTGTCACCTCAACYTGTCTCATCAATCTCATCATCCAAATCTGATMTACTCACAAAGGTCAATCATCAAGTMAACTCTCAACYATATGCATAATATCATCAAGTTAACCAACAAGATACCTCTAGCAATACACCATACTCTCCATAAACCAAATACCATAAACCCTTACACAAGACATGTGACAAAACCATACCTTTAATCATGTAGCAATCATCAATACCTATACCATACGATGCAACAATTGGGACAATTCCAATAAGAAAATCTGAGGTGGTTACCAAACTGCCAACTTTTTGTAGCTGCCAAATCTATTGCCGCGATTTTTCTTTCGCACTTTTTCTACCACGATTTTTCTGCCACACTTTTTCTGCTGCGATTTTTTTGCCACGATTTTTCTGCTGCACTTTTTCTGCCGTGATTTTTCTGCCACACTTTCTCTGTCATGAATCTTCTCTATCAGTAATACCTCCCAAATAACCTTTTGTTAATGTTTAAGCCATTATTATAGTTCTTTGCATTTCAATAGATAACAATAACATAATACAAGATCACTAAGAAATACACAATCACAAGAGACACATCATTTATCCTGGGAAACCCTCTAGGGGAAGAAAACCCAACAAAACTTCCTTATTATAGATAGCCAATACAATGCAAAGAGATAACTCAAACTAAAATAAAAGTTCCTCTCCCAAAGATGCGCCACTCTCTCTCCTTCTTCTACAATTCCGAAACTTGTCTCTCAAAATGAGCAAGTGAGTTGTGTCTAAGTGAGGCGCTAGCCTCCTTATTTATATTAGACTAGCACGTGTGAAGTGTCTCTTCACTGGCAGGGCCGACTTCTTCAAATGGGTGGTTATAACCACCTTTATTATAATTTAGCGTCCCTTTAATATTTTCTGGGGCCGACTTCTTATTCTGCCTATTACAATTATCTTTTGACCAATCCGCAAAAGGGGGTTTGGTCCTTTATAATAACCGACATGATCAATCCGCAATGGGGATTGATCCAATGAATAATATATCAAATAATAATAAGAATATACTTTGTAGTTACATTATTTTAACACCTTTCACAAATGAATATTCAATATGCTCAAAGATCATACTCACAAGAGACCCTTGCTCTCTTATTTATACTTCTCTAAGTAGCTTCCTCTAGGGGTTATATTCTAACCAACTTACCCAACTTCCTTCTTTTGGGGCTAACCCACTTCTAACCAGTTTGTCCACTTACAATCACTTTATCCACAAATAGTAAACTCTCCACTTCTAGTTGCAACTAATTTATTTTTAATTGTTTTCTTGTTGCAACCACTTAACACATGACTAACCACTTTGAATGGACAATTTCTTCTAGGAGTTTCTAGAATAATTTGACTTCTTTGGTCTTCTAGATAGCTAATGAGGGTTCTCGAACTTCACATGGCCATAAATATCTAACCCCGAGGAGTTAGGTGACGTTCCACATATCAATGATAACAACATGATGAGAACTATCCATCTAGAATAGTCTCACTTGCAAATTCTTTGATCTTCATTACATTATCCCTCAACCAAACTTGATTTATGAACCACACATCTAGGATGACTCAACCACTTAACCATTTGGACTTTACAAAGAATCTTCATGTGAAGGATTTCACCATAAGGGGACCACTTTGAGAACTTTATCCAAGAGCGTCTTCTCGTGAGGGCTTGTGCCATAAGGGGACCACTTTGGAGTTCATCCATTTGGTACTTCCTATCAACCATGACATGACATCAATGATACAACACTATGACACCACATGACATCAACCCTTTGAAATCAATTACATCAATGATACAAATACATCATTATGAAAATACTTGACATCAATGACAACACAGTACAACAATCTCCCCCTTTGGCATTGATTGAAACACCAGCATTGATGTCAACACCAATCATTGATGGCAACACCAAGACACATAAATTATCATGTTCCCTCTGTGATCACCGCTCCTCATCAATGGGCATTTCCACATCAATGTGACTATCTCTCCCCCTTTGACATCAATGAAAAAGGGTCTATATCTTTGGGGTTGCTTCCCCCTGATTAAACTGTCCCTAAGGTCACTCCCCCTGGCTGCATTGTCCTATGGGATGCTCTCCATTCATCTGATGAATCTCTCCCCCTTTGAAAAGGGAAATCACTCTGATGTCATGCCGATGATATGGCTACCAATAATCTCTCCTCCTAGAATCATGCCTCTGCAACCGATCATGGGAAGAAGAATAAATCCCCCTATGGGTATGTCTCCCCATATCCTCTCTGCAAGATGAACAATATGCTACTACTAAAATCTAATTCTATTGCAAGTGTTGCTGCTCAATCAGAACATTGATTAATTGCTCAACTGCATCAAGAGAGCAATGATCCTTGGACCTGTCCATGCATCAACCATATAAACGTGTTCCATACCATACATCAAGTGTATGCAAATCATACATACCAACTCATGTATCAACCATGAAGCAAACAATATGTCAACAATAAATGGTGAATCATGAACAAACCATCAACCATATACATCCTGTGCCATACCATGAGTCAATCATGCACAAAGCCATGTACATCAAGTATGTACATCAACACCATACAAGATATCATCACTGAAGTGTATTAACCATGTGCCAAATGTGTATCAATATCATCAGTAACATCATCAACCATACAACATGCCAACCACGTGCCTCAAACAAATATCATATCACTCATGATATGCCTCTATCATGAACCAAGTGCCACAACCATGTTTCTCAACCATCAATATATCAACCACGCATCATAACAAGTGTCTCAACTATATCATCCCATACATCATGTACCATAGCAAGTGCATCAACCATGCACCAAACCTCAACAAGATGAATCACAATCAAGATGTGTTCCCATACATGTATGCCATATCAACCATAAACCATGTGCCAATCATATTGCTATCAAGTGCCTCAACCAATGTACCAAGTATGTACTAATCATGCATCAACTATAGATCAAGCTATGACTCATCAATGATGTACAACATAATCACCTCATCAACTCATCAACTACATGGCCCAATATGTAGCTCAACCACATGCCAAATGCATGCACCAAGGCATTCAACAAATATGCCTCTAACAATACATCATAATATATATCAATGGAGCTCACATATGTACTAGCTATGTACCATGATGGATTTGCCTCAAAAACCATTCACTACATCAATTACTAAGCAACCAATAGTACCTATAAACATGTACTAAGAGTGTCCCTCAATAGATCAATGATATATCTCTAGCTAGCATCACATCATCATGATATATCTCATAAACAAGGTGCCATAACATCACTAAGAACATAACCAACATTATACCTTATCAGGAATGCATCACTCCACACACTAAAGTTTGTACCATGCATCCAAGATAGACCTCAAGCATAATCTTCAACACTCAACCATATGTCATCACCATACATACATCAAACACACATACAAGCGTATAATCATGAAAACCTGCAACAAACCATGTTAGACCCTGCAAAACAGAGTTATACCATCAAGCCACGTCGCAACTCATTTGTACACTCCTCTTCTTGAGGATTTTTCCACAGGTACACGACCTATTCCATAAACAACTCGTGTATGTACACGACCTTTCTATAGATCACCTTGCGTATGTATGCGATTGCTTCCACAGGAACCTGCATATGCCTCATAAAATGTATGGCTTGATCTTGCCTCATGGCTATCATTCTATTCTGGTTGTTCAGTCTTCTTCATCCGCTTCTGAAAGTGTCCAGGTTTCTCTATACTTGTACTCTAAGCTTCTGTCCTTTCAACATTGTCTCTCTTCCAAGTTACATGTTCTCTTCTTTCCATGCTATATGAAGCACTCCTCATTGACTATCTCCTTGAATTCCAACAATCTTGAGCTTTGTAGCCAAACCCACTACAGTTGTAAAATCTCATGGTGTGACAATGAGCAACAATGTGTCCCACTTGATTACATCTCCAACATCTTAGGGTGTTATGGAACCTTCCAACATCTTTCCTTGCATAATGTCTACAATCCAAAGCTTTGTGACCATATTCATTACATGAGAAGCAGTGACCATGGAAAACATTTTCATACCTTTTCTTTGGTGTCTACCTTGAAGATGTCTCTCTTTTGAATTTACTTTGAGGTGTGACCTGCTTCTTGGTGTCTTCCTTACTTTGATCTTCTAAATATTTCCTTGCTTTTTGTAGGTGTTTGAATTGCATATTTGTTTCCACCTTTTTAGAATGAAGGACTTACCTCATGCTGCTTAGAAGTGATAACTTCAAAGTGTGTTGCTTCCTTGTTGTATCCAAGACCTGACTTATCATTAGGTGATCTTTGACAATTCAAGATTTCATCCAAGATTATTGAGTTGTTCATGAACCTTTTTGACTTCTTTGCTTTCCTTCTAGCTTCTTCAATTTGGGTATTTATATTGACATCAACCTCAAGGATTTTACTAAGCTCATCATCTACCTTCTTCTTTTCTTGTGCTTGACTAATTATATTAGTGTTTAGTCTCTTGATCTCTTCTTCTTGTTTCATGAGTATTTTCCTTAATTCCATGATATGCCTTTGGTACTTTTCTAGGGATTCCTTAATGTATTCATCAAGATAAAAATCAGGTTCAAAAGTATATTGATCATCTTCTAACACATCTAAAACTTTATCTTTGAGCTTCAACAAATCTTCCTCTTCATCTATAAGATAACAGTTAGATGTTTCTACACAACCTTCTTCTACTTGTGATCCGGGATCTTTTCGTCAGGTGACTTATTAAATAATTGTATTAAATGAGCATAAAACTAAAGTACACCATAAAGAAGGAAAATCTCAAAAGGAAAGAGACATAAGCATGAAATATGAACACAAAAACTTGATAACAGAGTTCATCCCTGGTGGATTACGTCTCCGGGTCCTGCTCTCAAATGGGTAGGCCTTTTTATTAAATCCACAAAAGAATTGGGAAAAATACATAAGTATACCTCATTTTGGAGTTAAGCTACAAAATCTTTGCTCAGATCAAAAAACAAACATCACCGCTGCATTCGTGGCATCGAATTAACTAAAAATGACTGTCTCCACGCCTCGATCCGAGTCTGGCACTTTCAGGCCCAAGAGACACCTTTGCCTTAGTTTCCGTGCCCCGCCTCTGTAATAAATGACTGGGAAAAATCTAGAAATGTGTGCCTTGTCTCAAAATATGTGCCAAAATCCATACGGGCGTGCCCTTGGTTCTCCTCCCTTCTTCCCCCAAACACTGGCGGAAAATCCCCTTTTTATAATCTTTGCGGGCGGTTAGGAATAAATGAAGTGGTTGGCGCATTGGTAGGTGTGTGCTATATTAGGCCATAGGTTGGCGGAGGTCTTAGGATTGAATCCCGCGAGCCTCCCCCCTTTTAACACATGGTTGCAACTGTTTTGGCACGCGCTGCTAAATATGGCGGGGCAATTGGCGAAGATTCTGGCGGTGGTTAAGTTTGGCAGTTGAATATATATGGCAGAGGTTTAGGCAGATATTCCATATATGGAGTGTGGTCACATGAAATAAAACATAACCAGGGGCTGGGTTGAGGGCCGAGCCCCTTTTCTTTTCCGCCCACATAGAACATTTAAGCTTAAATAATATTTGCGCCATATGATGAACAAGGACTATGTACTGGCATGTTGGCTAGCGTGGAGTTGCAAGGCCTTTCAGCTAGGAGGTTAGGAGTTCGACTCTCGTCGACTCAAAAATTTTCTTTTTAATGAAATATACTGTAAGAGACCAATGGGGGGTTGCCACGTGGCAACCTCTCATTGGCTGTCCTCTGCCACGTGTCAACCGGAGATTGGAACACATAACTTGACACGTGTACTTATAAAAATCTGCCACGTAGACCTGCAACATTGGACCACATCTCCCTGTATGGGTGTGCCACGTGTCACCCTTGCAGTGGTGACACCTGTCACCTTGACCTTTGACTTTTTGACCAAGTTTGACCTGAACTTTGACCACTTATATCTTTCGCTCTGTAACTCCGTTTGAAGATCCATTTGCACCGTTAGAAATCTTGCGACATGCTCTTCACGAACATGCCATTTTAACTGAGTTTTGAGAACTTTAAATTTTTTCCCTTTCTCTGTCTGTTGAAGCCATTCTGAGCTTCCTGAGTTGCCTCTGTGAGTTTTGAGTTGTTCTTAGCCTTATCTGGATCCTTTTTGGATCAACTTGTGTGTCCATGGATCTCCTTGAAGCTTGTAAGTATTACAATGAAGGCCTACTCTGATACCAATTGTTAGACACATTGACCACACTAAGAGGTGGGGGGGGTGAATCAGTGTGAGGTTCTTTTTACAACTTCTTACAAAACTTTAGTTAGCCATCACCATTCACAACATCATTACTCATTACTTCTATTCACACTTAGTTGCTTGCATGTAAACATATCTCAATGACATATATTAACAATAAATAACTATTCACCATCACAATAAAGAACACAATGAACACTAGATATATGTATAAGTTTCTTTTGTATTACATACTACAATCCTTGGGGTTTATCAACACCAACTAAAATGAGCACCAACTCAAAGAGTGAACCAACTGTCAATGAAAGACCCAACCTACAGATCTCAGCACCAACTGAGAAGATGAATCCAATTCTCAAGTACAAGACCCAACTTGTAGACATAAAGCAATATGTAAAAATGTACCAACAATCTATACCAAGAAAAGTGCACCAACTATGCACAACACAACTTGTCACAACAACCTGTCACCTCAACCTATCTCATCAATCTCATCATCCAAATCTGATCTACCCACAAAGATCAATCATCAAGTCAACTCTCAACCATATGCACAATATCACCAAGTTAACCAACAAGATACCTCTAGCAATACACCATACTCTCCATAAACCAAATACCATAAACCCTTACACAAGACCACGTGACAAAACCATACCTTTAATCCTGTAGCAATCATCAAGACCTATACCATACCATGCAACAATTGGAACAATTCCAATATGCAAATCTGATGTGGTTACCAAACTGTCAACTTTCTGCAGCCGCCAAATCTACAGCTGCCAAATCTGCTGCCATGGTTTTGCTGTCGCGATTATGTTTCCATGGTTCTGCTGCCACGATTCTACTGTCGTGATTCTTCTGCCGCAATTTTTCTACCACACTTTTTCTACCACTATTTTTCTTCCACACTTTTTCTATCGCGAATATGCTCTATCAATAATACCTCCCAAATAACCTTTCACAAATGGATATTCAATATGCTCAAAGATCATACTCATAAGATACCCTTTCTCTCTTATTTATACTTCTCCAAGTAGCTTCCTTTAGGGGTTATCTTCTAACCAACTTACACAACTTCCTTCTTTTGGGGCTAACCCACTTCTAACCACCTTGTCCACTTACAACCACTTTATCCACAAATAATAAACTCTCCACTTCTAGTTGCAACTAATTTATTTTTAATTGTTTTTGTTTTGCAACTAGTTAACCCATGACTAACCACTTTGGCTGGTCGAATTCTTCTAGGAGCTTATAGAATAATTTAACTTCTTTGACCTTCTAGGTGATTCTAGATAACTCATGAAGGTTCTTCGACTTCACATGGTCATAACTCTCTAATCGTGAGGAGTTAGGTGACATTCCACATATCATCAGAAACAACATGATGAGCACTATCCGTCTCACTTGAAAATTCACTAATCTTCATTACATTAGCCCTCAAACAAACTTGAGTTCTGAACCACACATCTAGGATGACTCAACCACTTAACCATTTGGACTTTACAAAGTGCCTTGCCATGAGGGATTTCACCATAAGGGGACCACTTTGAGAAATGTATCCAAGAGCGTCTTCCCATGAGGGCTTGCGCCATAAGGGGACAACTTTGGAGTTCATCCATTTGGTACTTCCTATCAACCATGACATGACATCAATGATACAACACTATGACACCCATGACGTCAACCCTTCAACATCAATTACATTGATGATCACATTATCCAATAATACATCAATGACACAAATACATCGGTATGACAATACTTGACATCAATCCCTTAATGTCAATGACAACATAGTACAACAATAGACACCCACAGACAAAAATCCGAGTTTATCTACCACTTAGTCCGAGTCAACTATCAAAGAAATCACCAATTAATTGAGTTCATGTGTGTGGAAGAGATAGAAAGGAGTGCATGCGTGAGACATTCACCCTTCTTCTCTTAAGCATGAAAAAATCAATTGTTGCATGAGATCAAAGCAATTTTCGCATGCATGAGTTGTCCTCCACTAGTCTAATCGAACTCTCCACTAGTCTAACTGAACTCCTAACTAAAATGAAACTGAAGAGGGAGCTGCCCTATTTTTAGGAAATACGCTATGGAGAGAATATTATTATCCAAAGAGAATATTCTCACTTATGGATAACACCCTCAACATTAGACTAGAAAACTTAGGAAAAATAATCATTAGTTGAGTGTGTAATATCTCCAACACCCCCCCTGAACACTACTATGGTGTAAATGATGAATGGGATCTAGCTACAAAGCCGTGTTAGGTACCCATTTTTACAATGCATCTAAATGAATGAACACTAAAAAACAAGGAAAGAGGGGAAACCTCATGGGAAAAAAACCACACAAAGTACAATGCATAAAAAATGAAGAAGGAAAGAAAGACAACTATTAAGGAATTGTGTCCTTCACTCCAAGGAGACCTTGAAAATGTTCAAGGTTATAAAGATTTTGTTGAATATGTATATGTCTATACGAATCTGATGAATTAGTTGCACTAGTAATATGTACGCATATATCCACTTTTTGTTATTGGGAAGAAGAATATATGAATCCCCTTCATTTATGGAAATTTTCCAATACCACTTCCCTTCAACCTCTACATAGTCCTAAGAGTTAAATGTAAGAACTATGTAGCAATGCATGCGCATTATTGGTTCTATGGTTGTGAGCACATGTGGTTCTCTCTCAAATTGGAATCTCGCCCCTCTATGATCAACATGCTCATGTGTTAGATAATCAATTATTGGTAGCATGGACTGTGTCCATTTGGGTCTTTGATCTCCATTCTCAATATATTCTGAATCTTATTTGGAAAACATATCTGAAATAGAGATGACATCATCTTGAATGAATGGAACAAAAGGATGCACAAATTCATAAATATAAGTCTCTGCATATGGCTCCTAAGATGCAAAAGTCTCTTCAAATTGAGAGTCTTGATCTTTTGGTGGATTTTATGCTCGCATTGTCTTGTTAATCTCTTGCATTTATTGTTCAAAATATTCCTTTATCCTGAATAAGACCTCCAATTTGGTCCATAGTTCATCCAAAGTTGAGAGTGATGAGTTGTTAAGAACCAAATATCAATATAGCATAGAAAAACCTCAGAATAAATACTCAACGCCTTGAAAAAGAGAGAATTTCAAGTAATAAGCCTCTTCGAGGGGGCAACCTCCTTATACCCCACACAAATGTCCAAATATAAGATGTTTCCAAATGAAAATGTCTCCTTGGTATATATAGGATACTAGGAGGTACACTTACAACTAATGGACGAAATCCGACATAAATAAAATAACATTACTAATGTAATATGCCCCAATTAAGGGGTAATGAGCCACTATTTAGGGCTTAAGATGCCCCTCCCCTTAATATGCTTCTATATAAAAGACTCATCTTCCCAAGTGAAATCTTCAGTAGGTAGTTTCCTCCATTTAACGAGATACTCTGAAATGGATCTATTCCTCAACTGGCAAATTCTTGTGTCAGTGATGGCTGCAGGCTCCAATATGATTTTTCCTTCCTCATTAAGTTCTGGAAATATAGTTTGAACTGGTATCTTGTCACCTATAACCTTCTTTAAGCATGAAACATGGAAAACTGGGTGTACTCGTGAAGATGCAGGCAACTCCAATTTGTATGCCATAGTACCAATCTTTTGCAACACCTT
>JASDQU010754595.1:20555-41033 GCA_032191745.1 Picea mariana
ACTTCGTCAATAATAGCATTGATCTTATGCTCATATATATGTTTAAGAGATAGTCTTTAAATATTTATGAAGTACTAACCCACTGCAAGCACATTCTAGTTTTTCTCTTTGTCTTGTCTCACAAACAGGTGCATTTCATCAGTGGATTGTTCTCTTTGACTATCTCTTCTTGGGCAGCAATCTGTGAAAGGGAACCTTTTGACTTGATCTTTTATCCTTTAGCCTTTCTTTAACCCAGATTGCCTTAGGGACGTCTCCCTTGGACTTGCCCTCCTAAATAGAAAGAGCTCCCCATCGAGGTGACAGTGGGTGGGGAAGCTCCTGTTACGCCGGTTTCAAGCCCTGACTCAAGCTCTTGGACCTTTCCTACAAACCGTGCGATAACAGGGCCGACCTGTACCCTTTACATAACAATTAGGCTTATAGGTAGGTCTGACTCTTGAACAGTATATAGCAAAATATCTGATACACCCACTAGTGCTCATCCACTAGGGGCATATCCATAGGGATGTCATAGCTCTGATTCACTGCATTACACAGAAGAACCAGGTCTTCACATGTTCACCTGTGCTCGTCCACAGACATGTCCACTCTACAGATCTGCTTTCCCACTGCCACCGACAGGAGAATCATTTGGAGTCTTCTCGTCAACTCTGCTGCTTAGAGGAGGCTATCACATCATCTTCGTTTTTGTTCACATGACGATGTGCCCAACACTTTTGGGATTTCACACGTTCACCTTGTGCTCAGCCACATGCACGTCCTAACTCAACAGATCGCTTTTTCACCGGATAATCATCTGGAGTTCTTCTCACTCACGTCATGGAGGAGGTCATCTCTACGTTCCTAGCTCTGTCCCAGGCAAGAACCACGAACCCTTCTTAGGGGCTTTCTCTCAGGTTTGTAAGCTAAGAGAAAGGCTTCACATAGCTGCAATGTTCCACACCTCACAGGTTTGTAAGCTAGAGAATGTCTCACATATCTGCATTCATCAACATGAGGTTGCTTTTCGAGATGGAAAAGTACTCATACATCCCAAAGGATCCAGTTCCAGGGTAGTTAAAGTGATTGGGATCATATAAGGGAAGCTTTATAGGCTTATGTTTCAGCCAACTCAGGCATTGATTCATAACAGTAGCACACTTGCACCATGGGGATTTTAATGTGCTGAAGGAAATAGTGATAGGTTTACCAAAGTTCGACATGACCAAAGTTCAACATGGTGCATCAGGGTGTGTGCAAGGGGTGTGCACTTGGGAGTTATTCCAAAACTGCATTTTCAGGCAGTGACAACAGGT
This sequence comes from Picea mariana, assembly GCA_032191745.1. Taxonomy (NCBI): domain Eukaryota; kingdom Viridiplantae; phylum Streptophyta; class Pinopsida; order Pinales; family Pinaceae; genus Picea; species Picea mariana. Next base: position 21,854 of record JASDQU010754595.1, read on the forward strand.
CCAAGGGGATCTTGGATTTGATACATTCAGATGTGTGGGCGCTGATGTCAGCTGTGTCCTTGAGTGGATACCATTACTATGTTACGTTTATAGATGATTTCTCTAGGAAGACCTGGATCTACTTCATGAAGATCAAGGATGAGGTCTTCAGTCGATTTCAAGAGTTTAAGGCTCTTGGGAAAATCAGACAGGAAGGGAGATTAAGGTATTGAGATCTGACAATGGGGGTGAGTATACCTCCAATGATTTCAAGAGCTTCTGTATACCAGCATGAATCAAGAGGGAGATGATAGTTCCGTACAACCCACAACAGAATGGGGTTGACCGTTGTAAAAAGAAAAAACAGGGCCATCATCGGGGCTGCAAAGGCTATGCTACATGACCAGGATCTACCTAAGTTCATTTGGGCAGAAGCATGCAATACAATAATCTACATTCAGAACAAGAGTCCTCATAAGGTGTTGGGAAGCAAGACTCACGAGGAGGCTTTCATTGGAAACAAGCTTGAAATTGGGCACTTTCGCATTTTTGGGTGCCTTACATATTCTCATGTCCCTTCGGAGAAGAGGACGAAGCTGGAGCCCACTGCAGAGAAAGACATACTTGTTGGGTACAGTGAGACTTCAAAGGCCGATCAGATCTATATTCCTGCACTGAGGAAAACAATTGTGAGGCGGGATGTGAAGTTCGAGAAAGAGAGGGCCTTTAGGAGGTCACATGATTAACCTCCAGTAGAGACAGAGGAGCAGGAGGCTCCGAAGGTTGAGGAGAAATCTACATCACAGATTACAGGTTCTCAGCCTTCAGATTGGGAGGAGTAGGAAGCTCCTTCCACACAGGAGGTCACTGCCACTTCAGGAAAGAAGAATCCAAGATGGCTTCAACAAACCTTGAAAGATGCCCAGGAGCATGTGGAGGCTCCTAAGAAGACTTTCAGGGAGAGCAGACCACCGCAAAAGTATTCCAGTTATATGGCACTCATGTGCAACATTATTAATTTCGAGCCTTCCATCTTTGAAGAGGCTTCAGAGCGACAAGTGTAGCAGGATGCCATGGTGGAGGAGTATTCAACCATCATGTAGAATGATGTATGGGATATAGTGTCAAGACCGAAGGGGAAATCTGTGGTTAGTTCGAAGTGGATCTATAAGATCAAGCATGCAACAGATGGTAGTGTGGAGAAATACAAAGTGAGGTTTGTGGCGAGAGGGTTCTCAAAGATAGAGGGAGTTGATTATGAGGAGACCTTCGCACCAGTTGCCAGGTACACTTCTATCAGGGCAGTCATTTCCATTGCAGCAGAGATGGGATGGAGGATTCATCAGATGGATGTAAAGACCGCATTTCTGAATGGGATCATTGAAAAGGAGGTGTACATCGAGCAATCTCAGGGCTTTGAGGTGCATGGGAGATTGTCCCATGTATGCAGATTGAAGAAAGCATTGTACAGGCTCAAGCAAGTTCCCAGAGCTTGGTATTCGAGGATTGATAGCTACTTGCAGCAGATGGGCTTTATGAAGAGTGAGGTGAACCCCAACCTTTATTATATTTTAGTTGGTGAGGATCTTCTCATTCTTGTTTTAGATATGGATGATCTATTTCTTATTGGGTCAGAGAAGCTCATCAAGGGGTGCAAGCGAGATCTTGCTTCAAAGTTCAAGATGGACATCAGGTTGATGCATTACTTTTTGGGATTGGAGGTGTGGCAAAGGATAGGTCAGATTTTCTTGGGACAAGGAAAATATGTAGTAGATATCTTGAGGAGATTTGAGATGACGGATTGCAGGCCTATGTCTACACCTATGACAACCAACTTGAAGAAGCTAGATGCTTCTGAGTCTGAGTTGGTTGATCCCACCTTGTATCGACATTTGATTGGTTCCTTGATGTATCTGGTCAACACTAGATCGGATAACTGTTTTGCTGTTAACACCCTTAGTCAGTTCATGGTTGAGCCGAGGAGGGTGCAATCGGTGGCAACAAAACATGTGCTCATGTACCTACAAGGTATGGTAGATTATGGACTGATCTATGTTCAGGGTATGGAGTCAGATTGATGGGTTACACAGACTTAGATTGGGCAGGCAGTGCAGTTGACAGGAAAAGCACCTCAGGGTGCTGCTTCAGCTTGGGATCAACAATTGTGTCTTGGTTCAATAGGAAGCAGAAGTCAGTGGCATTGAGCTCTGTAGAGGTCGAGTATATGGCAACGAGTCAGGCAAGTTGTGAGGTCATATGGCTTCACAAGTTACTCATTGGTTTATTTGGTCAAAAGTTGCAACCGGCCATCATTCACTGTGATAATCAAAGTTGCATTAAACTCCCGGAGAAATCTAGTGTTCCATGACAGGTAGAAGTATATCGAGATCAAGTATCACTTCATTCGGGACTATGTTTAGAGAGGCTTTAGTACATATCTATAGATGAGCAGGTTGTGGTCATCCTCATGAAAATTTTGTTAAAGGGGAAGTTTGTGTTCTTCAAAGATAAGCTGGGGGTGGTGCAGAACACCTTCCTCGCTAAGAGGGAGTGTTAAAATAGTGTATCTCGGATAGGTGCTTTTGCATTGGCTTAGAGTCGAAGCATGCAAAAGTCGTCTGACAACTTTCTCAGGCTTACTTTATTTTTATAAAGTGAGTTTTATCAAAAGCACATTAATTAATGTTGGCTTAGCTAAAGTTCATCAAGTAAATTAAAGTGAACTTTAGATTATATCGTGACCGTTTATCTAAATCGATCTCGTCTGTAGATTTGGTGAAGATTACGAGGTTGGAGATATTATGATAAAAGAAGCTTAAGAGAAAAAAATTCGACTCATTGTGAGAAATGAAGAGAAGATTGAAAGAGTTGAAGAGAAGAGGAAAAGGGAACAGCTAGGAGAAAATCGCAGGGACAACAAGGGCACATTTCCCAAGGCAGCCAAATTGCAGAGATTAGCAGTCAGACCAGCATGCAAATCGAGGCAGGCTGGGTGCATTTTTCAGGCAGCAGAACAACTTCAGATCTGCACGCAAATTGAGACAGGCTGGGCAGTGTTTCAAGCTTGATGTGCACACAAATCGAGGCAGAGCGCAGTGCTGTTTGGCATGAATTCCTGTGCAAATTTCTGTGGCACGATTTCTAAGTTAAGTACAAGTTCATTAATTGCTATAATAATTTTCTAGAATTCTTCTCTATGCGTCGAATCAATAAAATCTCTCATTTGCTGGTTTTCCCTTCAGAGTCTTTCCAGGGGAGTTTACCCAAAATTTTGTGTGTTAATGTGTGTGATTGGTTTTCTATTTTCCGCTGTGCATGTGTTGTTAATAAGCTCAGTGTAGTTCTGTTCATAAAAATCAGATCTGGAATTTATCATTTTCTGTGCATGCATCTGGGTATAAATTGTTCTTATTGGAATTAGAGATCAGATCTGGGCTTAAGAAAATTAACACCAAAACTAAAGAAGCAGCAAAAAGTTTCATAACCACATCTTCATCATCATTATTGAGATGGTGATTTTGAAAGCACATATAAAAGGCATCCACATGCTCTTCAGTAGTGATGACATTGTTTCCAGAAAACTTAGGCAACCACTTATCAAACTTTTGAGGCATAGCGTGAGGGTATCCTTGGATCGTAAACATATCTAAAGGTTTGAAGGCATTGGTAACCCATGGTCGTTGAGCCATTGGAGATAAAGGAAGTCTTCCTCCAAATAAAGATTTTACTAAAGGAGAATTATGAGGATACCTTCGCTTATAGACCTTGGTAGGATTGGAAAAACTTCTATCAAGCTCTCAAATAGTCAAAATCATTGGTGTTACCATTTTTATATGCAGAAGATCTTGAGTGTTGGAGTTAGAGGATGATATTTTATTTTGATGCATGACCTCCCATCGGAGAATTATTTTTAAGGCATCTTTTACATTCCTAGGAGAAAGTTACAGATTTGGCATATATTTGTTAGATTTTCGGGTTACTCTGGAAGTATTTACACCATGTTTTCGGGTGCTTCATGAGCTTTGGGGTACATGGTGTATGTCCTGGATGGTCTGATATGTATTGGAGCATGAGAGATGGTCCGTGATAGATATGCACAGTTGAGATAGCTTTCTCAATGGATGTTTGACCTCATTTGATTGCTGACTCGGTGTTCTTCCCTTGGGCATTGGAGATCTCTTGGAAGCTTGGTGGACACCCTTCATTAAGGCCTCATGGAGGAGTCACTTGTTTGGAGAGCACCCTACAAGGGATGTGGAATGTTGTGCATCATGGAGGAGGGCTTCAAGCCCTAGTTGGCAAATGGCAGCTTGGTTTTCTGTTTAGAGAATTGGAGATGGCTCGGGGATTTCTGGGGCTTCGACAATGTTCTTGTAGGGGGTAGTTGACCCAATGGAGTACATTGCTTTGGAGGATAGATGGAGTCCATGGAGGCTCGTGATGGAGTGGTGTGGACTTCCCTTCTGTAGCTACATCACCTTGGAGTCATTGTTGTGTAGGACATCGCCATTGGAGCATGGCATTTGTACTCTAGAGTGGACATCTCACTTTACAGGGAACAATCTGTAAACTCGGTAAACAATTGGTTGTTGATTTTTGTAGCTTCAGGCATGTATTCTCACGTTGCCTAAGTGTTAGGCACGTGGGAATCATCGTTGGCACCACAATGGACTCTTCGTTTGATGAAAACCACCTTTAGAGTGAAGCTGGGGCTTCATGGGTTTGTTGGTGGGCTTTGTCGGTTTGTGTTGGGGCTTCACACCCACAAGAAAGTCTAATTTGATGTTGACTTGTGGAGGGGCTTCTATAATGACCCCTTAGACTTGTATAAATAAGAGAGGTCATTGTGACAATTCATTGTGTGGAGAGAGCTGGGAAATTTCAGTCCAAGTGTGGTGACGGCAGGTCTAGCCATGGAGGAAGCCGTAAGGCTTAGTGTTTGCTGTTTTTGGTCTTGTTCTGGGAAGGTTTCTTTGTGCTAGGAGGGTCGAGTTGAGAAGTAGGCTAGAGGAGGCTGTAGGAGGAGTAAAAGAGCAGCCATGAGGGCTGCTAGGAGGAGTAAAAGAGCAGCCGTGAGGGCTGCTAGGAGGCTCGGCCAGCCTAGGAGAGGCAATTGCAGCCTAGAGAGAGTTCGATCTGCCAAGGGAAAAGGGCCGCAGCCTTGGAGAGGCTCCTGCAGGCCTTTTGGAAACCTGGACAGCAATTACAGGTGTGCTGAAGTGGTTCGGCCAGCAAGGAGAGAGAGSCTGCAGGTCTGTTGAGGCTACTACAGGTGGACAGCAAGGTGTTGGAGGTGTATTGGAYGCTCGGAGATCAATTACAGGTATGCTGGGAAGAATTTGAGGGCTGGTATATCAGCCTAACAGCAGGGCCTAAGGGCAGGTCTGCAGTAGCCCTTTAGGGCAGCCTTAGGATAGTCCTTAGAGGGCTGTAACAACAACCTTGGAACAGTTCCCTGAGGGCTGTTACAGCAGTCCTTGAGGCAAGTTTTGTAGCAGCAAGCTACAGGGCAGATTTTGTGGACAGCAGGCTTAGAACAAGGCTGCCACAGGTGTGACAGCAAGCAGCAGGACAGCTGGCAGTTTGGGGACAGTCTGAGGACTATTGCAGAGTATTTAAGGGCTGTTACAGAAGCAGATTTGAACGCTGTTACAGGGGTAACAGCAGTAAAGTTGAGAACAGCCAGGAGGGCTGTTACAACAGTACCCTAAGGGTTTTTGGTGGCGGCTTAAGGGCTGCAACAACAGCAGTGTTCTGGACAGGCAAGAGTCTGGTTACAGGTGTGTAGCAGCACTTGCAGAGGCTTGGAACAGCAGAGAAAGAAGGCTGTCACAAGTGTGTGACAGCAGTCTTCCGGAGTTGATTTTTTGGCACAGAAACCAAGGAAAGTTCCGTAAGTGTTCTTGGCAATTTTCTGTTGTAAAATTAGGCCATTGTCCCTGGTACGGGAGTCCACTGGTTCTTGGTTTAAGAGCAGTGATTTTGGGCTTGAAATTCATGTGTACTTGTGTATGATTTAATTGCTAGCTTTTCCTTTTTCTGCTGTGCTAATATAGTTAGGCATCTCAGTGTGTTTATGTTTATAGTTCAATTGGGTTAATTGTGTATAACTGTGGAAACAATAGACCGGACCTAAGGTGCAGTAAAATATAACATTGGTAAACTTCTATCATTTACATCAAACATGTTTGTTCAAGGTGAATGTGCAGGAGTGGAAATTCCACTGCAACTATGAGTTGAAGCATCTCTCCAGCCAAAGCATTATTGGCTGCACTATAAGTGATGATTTGCACTACATTCTTACAACCAAGTTGCTTAATTGCCTCTTTAAATAGGCTTGTCAAATATGCAATATCTCTATTCCTCTCTGAAGTGTTACGTGATTTAAGAATCACAACCACCCTTTTGGAGGAGGCATGAATGTTAATAAGAGGTCTTTGGGTGATGTCAGCCCAACCACTAAGACTTCAAATTTCTGAATTCTTTTATTAAATCTTCTCTCTCTACTTCTGGTATTCTTTTACGTACCACAATTTGCTCCTTTTTTTCCAATGCCAAGCATGTGATATCTGATCCAACAATAACGTGGTGTTCTTATTGGCACCTTGAATTTACCTTACAAGGTTAGTAGGTTAGAATTTATGTTCTCAGCAACCCATGGTTTTATAGAGGCTTAGATGAGATGTCTGAAAGGGCTTTTCCTGCATTATCTTCTGTGGCTCTTGTCTAAGATGAATGGATTTGCACAGCTCATTGGTTCTATTTCTTAGTTTGGGTTAGTGCTCATCGCATTGAAGGAGCCTCGGTGATGAACAATTGGATTTATCTGATATTTAGACTTGAGATCTGCTAGAGTCTAGGAACAGTTTTTAAAGGATGAAAATGTATAGTAAATTTAAAGGATTATACTTGATTGTATGCAGATGTGAACAAACATATAATGATCTATCTTAATGAGGTCTTGTACTAACCATATGCTTGCTTTCATTTCTGTTTTACATCACTCAAGTTTTGACTGTGCAAGTGCCTTTCTTCTTTGTATGGATGTCAAATGTGGTTGGATATAGGATAAGAGTTTTCCTTGTGTTTGTGTGTGTGTCGAACACAAGTCTGCAGTCTACCTATTGTTCAATTTGTACTTTTAGATTACTGCTTCAGAGACTATGCAGTGTTACTTGGAACATGTTGTCTGGGGAGTTTTTGGGATTCTTACAATTGACAGTTGTTTCAATCCATCGTCTTATCTATTCTACATTTACTGCAGAAGCGATTAGAGGAATTGCCAGAGGCTGAGCTTGAAGTATTGCTAGCTCAAGTCGAGGAGGAAAAACAACGCTTGCAAAACACAAAGCGTGATGGTTTTCCTTTCTAGAAAGTCTTTGAAAATGTAATATTATCAGTCAATTACTTGTAATCCATTTGTTAATAAGATGCCCATAGTATGCTCAATTTATTGTATTTTTTTATTAAAAAATTATCTACTACAGAACACTTTAAAGGGTTACCTGTGCTCTTGAAAAGGAGATTAAGAGTATCAGGATGGCTGCTGAATTTAGCCTGCGATCTTTATGCTTGTAAGTTGCAATGTGCTTTGGACTGTGTTCCTTATATTTGGCAGATCAGTAGCAAAGTTAAAAAGCCCTTTATTAGAGGCCATAGCACCCATGAAAAAATTATAAATTAAAATAGAAGAGAGATAAGGACAAATAAAAGCAATGTTGTCAATGTTGTCACCGCCCCAGAAGCTGAAAGAAATGAATGTTAATGTAAAGGTCAGGTTAACATCAAAAGCTTCAAATTGTAGTGGTAAAAAACTCTGCATCGCCACTGTAAATGATGGCATAATGTAATGGATTACCACCTAGTGCACATTTCATCTCTTCATTGTGTTCAAGGTGTAGATTGCAACTTTTATGCATTGATATTGTTATAGTGTGAATGCTAATAATATAAATTTGTTATTTSAAGGCTAGACACTGCTAAGGTAAGGTTGTGGCCTTATATGAGCTCGGGTATGGTCRTTTACCTTCTGATGATGCTGCTAGTWCTTAGCTCTGCTGAGGTAGGTAAGGTCCTGGCCTACCTTCCTTCGCTATGCTTGCTAGCTCACTCAGACAGGTAAAGTGATGATATTTGTTGAAGAATTTCTGGAAATAAACTGTGTAAATGGGTTTTGAAGCRTTTCAAAACCCATTTACACATTATTTTCAGAAATTCTTCAACAATTATGACCAACTGTGAATACATACACACTCAGAAGTGATGATATTACCTGAYGYATATCTTGCTCTGTGGTAATGTGAGCTTTTTATTTCTAGATATTTGAATTTATTACTAATCCTGTTCCTATTACAACTTTCTATGTGCTCAACTGTTATATTTAGAGAATGCCTATTTTGATAAGTAATACAATTTTCACACATATTAGTTTGTTTAGGATTATTCAGTTTCAAAAAGCTGAATATAAATGAGGCGCTGCTTTTGTCTGAGTAAAGCTATCCTCAATTCAAACAATTTTGATTGGGCAAATATTTTTCATGCAAGGTCAAGTAGTATAAAACATTCATGCAAACTTCCTATTTCAATGACCCGCTGGAAGAAAAGGTTATAGAATTAAGAGAAGGTAATGTTTAATTAGTAAAATCCCATGGATAAACAATGTTTCATTTTGGTAATCACAGGGCAACAACAATTTATGTACACCCATTTGGATCATTAGAAGGATCTATCATTGATCTGTCTTCACCAAACTCCTCAAGGTTCGGCTTGCCATGTCGCAAAGTGAGATCTTAGGATGAGAATTGTTGCTAATCTTTTCCACTCAAAGAACCTATCCAAAACATGTACTCTTGCCTCTAACCTTAAGATATGAGTGAATTTACTCGTAGATTTGGTCCTCTTCTGAATTCAAAGAAAATCTCAAATACACTTAACTCTTGAACTTCGATGTACAAGTAGACAAATTTATTGTTAGATTGCAGTCAATGGGCAAGAGATCTGAAATGCTTGAATTCATGTTATTGGATGAATTCCAGTCGTTGACATGGATGAATACTTGTCTTCTCTTTGAAGAGTGAGTCACAGACAAAGCAAATAGCGGCAAACCATTACATCTTTATCTAATTTCTTTTAATCCTACTCCACATTTGAGTCCCTTTTATTTAGCTACAAGTTTGTAGAAACAATGTAGTACTATGTGAGGGTTGGAGTGGACAAGAGCACTCCACGATGAGGGATCCAATTTGTTTAGTAGATGGCTTACATTTGAGTAAAATCAAAGTTTCCACTATCTTTACATCCAAGTCATTCCAATTTCAGAGACACCAAATTAAGTTTGCAAGAAGGAACACTATGAAATAATGGAAGTCAAGTACCCTCTTGAAGGAAGTATCTCTTCCAATCTATTTTTTGCGTCACATTTTCACATTGCTAAGATGACAACAAAAGATGGTGTGGTAATTGCATATACCTACTGTTGAAATTAGTGCATTTGCAAGAGCCATTCTCCTGGAGGATGACATAAGACCCTAGTTGTGGACTAGGCCCCCCAACACAGTCCTGGGGTTTCTTGGTATGAGTCCAAGCAGTGAGTGCCATGGAAAAAGACCCTTGTGAGGGCCCCCAGTAGATGACTGGGGTTCTTGGTCTAGGACCAAGCAGTAAAGACCCTAGATGTATTCTAGGGCCCCTGGATGTGTTCAAGGGAATCCTTGCCCAGTGCTTGGGTTGATCTTTGGATGTGTTCCTTGGTGGTTGACATAAGTCCCTAGATGTGTCTAGGGCCCCTGGATGTGTTCCAGGGAACCCATGCTTAATACATGGGTTGATCCTTGGTCTTGTACTTTGGTGGATAATACCCTAGATGTGTTCTAGGGCCCCCAAACGTGTTCTGGGGCAACCTGGTCTTTGACCAGGTAGATCTTGGTGTAATACCAAGATGTGTTGATGTGTGATCCTCTTCCTCTCTCCCGGGATGGTTTATGGGACCTTGGAGAGTCTATGAAGATGAGTATGACCACATTGTGTGATGTACCCTCTTATGTAGTGATGATAAAGTTTATTGGTCACCTTGAGATTCATATGGACATGTTTTGCCATTAAGGAACCCCCCTTGTTTATCCTAACCCCATGATTGGTCGTCACCCTTGGTTTACGTGTTTGGGTTTTCATCTTGTGTGAGTGGGGTTTTAATTTTGTGTTTGGGGTTTTGTAATGTTAAAATTAGAATATTAATTAATATTAGAATTGACATATTAATTTAATATTTATATTAAATAATATGTCAATATATTAATTATTATTTTAATAACCTAAAACCCTATCCTAAACTATAAATTAGAATCTATCCTCATTATCTCCTACACTCACACTCTCACTCTTCAACAAAGTTGCAGGTACCTCAGTGACAATCTTCCTCTGATTTTTGCGACCTCCTTTATTATTCAAGTCTCAGTTTTGGTTTCATGTGCTGGAAGGTCCTACCTTGAAGTTGTTTGTTGGATGGTTCCTTGCTGAGGTCTTCACTGTTGCCTGGACTTTCCTAACTTGCAGATCTGCTCCTTTTCTAGCAACCAACCTCTTATACTGTGTGAGATCTGCTCCTTTCTAGTAGTCGACCTCTTCTATTGTGTGAGGTCTGCCCCCTCCTAGCCGCCATCATTGCTGTAGGGATGCCGTCCCTCCTCTTGTCCTAAGATCTGCGTTAGGAGCCGCGACCTCGTTCTGGGATCCTCCATAGCTACCATACCTCCTCTCTAGCTTCCAGGTAAGGTTTTGTAGCTTGCTGTCTCTTTTCTGAGTAAGGGACTTGTGGACTTTGTGGACTTCACTCACCTATATCAGATCTATCCCTGTGGTGTTGCTGGATATAAGGGTTTACTGTTTAAGTAAATTGCTTGGGGTTATTGTTATCTTTCCTTGGGGTTTTTCTATTGGCAAAACAATCCTAAATTCTCCTTGACAAAGATAAAACCCTAAGTGGTTGATCCACGAGCCTAAACTAGATCTGAGCATATTATACATAGGCTTATATCCACATGTGTGTTCAACACATCTCTCATTATTCAAGAGGTAAGTTTCAGATTCACTTGCTTCAGTTTTAGATTTTCTTGTTTAAGTTTTAGATCTACTAGTTCTAGCTTCTGTTTTACTTGTTTCAGTATTCAGAGATCTAATTGCTATATGCTCATAAATATTTGTTGTTTCAGATCCACTGTATTTCTTATTTGCCTCTAATAAAAAATCTTTATCTAGATCTGTTGTGTGTGTATGTTGATCTAGAAAACATAAAATTTTAAAAGTATTATTCTTTTGTTCTTTTACTATTTCTAACATGGTATCAGAGCTTAGGGCGTGAAAGGAGCTCTCTAGTGGCAAACTTTTGAGCCTACATAGATCCTTGTTTCAGGTTTTGTTCTTCAGATCTTCATGGCACACTCAACAGAGTAGTAAGGATGCATAAACATGTATTTTGTTGGTAGATTTATCACATTAATAGGCTATGCTGATAACTTAGAAACTTATTTGAAGACGACGAATTCTCTGGTGCTGACTTAATATGCATATGATGGGATATCCTGCTGATATTTATGAAGCAAGGGAATCCAACTTAAATTTTACCTGATGGTAACAAACGTTCCATATAATGGGCTATTCTATTGATCTTGACAAGAAATTCAGAATACATATAGGCATAAAGGCTTCGCTGGAGGACATGACTGGTTGGTTTTGTTTCCATTTGCTAACGACGGTCATCTCAAAACTGATATCGAGTTTAAAATATGTGTTGTTTTGATTCAATGCAGTGTAGGTACTTTCTAAGACATGCCTCCTATTCAACGTCATACAACAACATAAAAATATATTATTTCTGAAATGCCATAAATGAATTTGGATTTAAAACACATGCCTTATTTTGAATCAAATTTGTGGGTTGTTTTGGATGAGAGATTTGCTTATGACCGAGTTTTTACTGAGATTGATTTTCAAGTGTTGGTGGTTTTAGTTCTGATTGTCTACATAAATGAGATTGTTGCTTGTACTGGTAATAGTTTATTTGTTTATCCATTGTATTTAGGTGGGCCAAACAATGTTTTCTATCCATTGTATTTTGTTGGGCCAAACAATCTCCGAAATGTACGAATCCAAGAGGCTGCAAAAGTTAATTGCATGTCAATCATATTAGCTCTGCAAAGTTCTTCATTTGACGAATTTAACTTGGATTTTTTTTTTGAAATAGTTTGCCCTTTCAAAGGTGTGACTGGACATGTGGATAAGATTTATTCTATAAGTGGTCTGACTTGCTTTTGTATGGGGAATGGTATGAGGCCTTTTAGATATTTGTGCTCCAACAGATGTTTTGGTTCTGCCCCGAATTTTTAGGTTCAACAAATGCTATTTTTCTTTCTTTCCTTGTCATTTGAGCAAAGGAGACGATACCGGATTTACACTTAAGTTTCCATACCATTAGGTGCTAGAATAACTGGTGCTAACTTCCACTCCTGCAACTGGCTGGAACCCTGATGTTATGAAAGCACCAAGAATTTCAAGTCTCTCAACAAGAAAAACTGATATGCCTCCATGTAGCACTTCTTATACCTGGGCATACCTTTTCGAGACCACATGTCGGTTTTCAATTGATGTGGCTAACACCTCTTAAAATCCATTAGTGGACACAATCGATGGTCTCTTTGTCCAATCAAAATTGTTATTACTGATTGCCACTAAACTACAGAAACTGTTCTATTACTGGGTATTAAGCTCTGAGGTCAATATGGGCTTCATTCGCCGTGGGTAGTCCTGGATTGAATTTATGGGAGTAAACCCTTGAAACAACGTGAGCGACAGATTGGGTGCAGAGCCTACGTTTCACTATATGAAACTTACAAGTGTCGAGACTCTTGATATCTACATGATTGATATCTTTCTCAAATTATCTTTCACAACAATTCAAAACTATCCATGGAATTTCCTGGCTGGAATGCATATATGAAATCACATAACTTTGTGCATATCTTTGCAACAACTAAATTTACGGTTTACATGTAGGTTACAATTTATACTTCAGATAAGATATTTAGGGTAATTGCTTTCAAAAGCAATTACACTATCCAAAGTTTCACGAAGCCTTTAAATAAAATCCAGACAAAGAGGAGTCGAGAGGTATTTTCATAGATCTTGCAAATAACAATATCCTAGCTAGATTATTGTGTTTTGTTCACTTCTCTAAGAAATGGGGACCTTACCCAAGTTTAGATCTGTTCGCAGGACTTGGAAAGACATTACAGGCTAGGTTGTGTATAGATCTTTTACCAGTTTTGTGTTTGAAATTTTTTTAAGCATATGAGGTAAAGATAGACTGCCTTACTTATTGTCATACATTTTTGGTTTTGAGATGTCTTTGGAAGCTACTGATGGTAGAAGGCTGCAAAATAAAAGATGTATCTTCAGCCCAAGTAAGTTCAAGGTAAGACCAATCACTGAATTCTAAATAAGTATGTGACTACTATTGATAGCAAGAAGAGTTGTGATCTCTTTTGTATGACCAAGGAAGCTATGATCTCAACATATACTTGTTAATATTAACTAAGTCATTTTTGGTTTGGGAACTCCGTAGTATGATGGAACTTTTTCCCTGGTATGAGAGTCCATCTCGAACAGATACAACACTAATTCAGAGTTAAAGGATCTTGTAGGTTCAGAGGGAGCCAACTTGCACATGCAGGAAGGCATAATTTTTATAAGACTCGGAGGGAGTAGTCCCAATATGTGGATTGGGCCATGACATGTAGCAAATGACAGTATTGAGGTTATTTTTGATGCTCATGGCTTCTCTCAGAAAAGAGGAATTGATTATGACAAGATCTTTGCTCCTATTGCCAGATTACTTCCATCGGGATCATTATTTCTCTTGCTGCAGTTTTTGATTGGAAACTTCACCAGATAGATGTTAAGACTGCTTTTCTTAACGGTGAAGTTGAGCAAGAGGTTATATCGGATAACCTGAGGGGTTTGTAATCCATGGGAAATAATCCCATGGATTGAAGCTAGCTTCGAGCGCTTGGTATGGAAGGATTGCTAATTTCTCTACAGAGTCTTGGGTTCACCAAGAGTATTGCAGATCCCAATCTTTATATAAAGATTGTACATAATCATCCTGTTATCTTAGGATGATCTGTTCCTCACTGGAGAAGAAAATTTGATAGCTCAGACTAAGAGGGAGATTTTAGCGGAATTTGAAATAAAAGACTTGGGTCTTATGCATTTTCTGAGCTTAGAGGTGTGGCGGAAACCAGGTAAGATCTTTCTCTCACAAGAGCAAGTATGCAGCTAATATACTCCACAGACATGGCGTGTTGGACTATAAGACCACATCCACACCGATGACTTTTAACCTGAAGAAGTTACAAGAACAAGCTACATGTTCATATCCGGTAGACCTCACCATATATCAACAGATCTTTGATTCCTTGATGTATCTTGTACATACCAGACCATATATTTGTTATGCAGTGAATGCCCTCAAGCAGTTCATGTGTGAACGGAAACATATTCATATGGTTGATGTTAAACATATTTTGAGATATGTTTGGGGGACTATAGCCTATGGGCTCAGATACACTTTCAGTGGAGGTGTAATGCTTCATGGATAAACACATTCAGATTGGATGGGCAATATAGTGGATCGGAAGAGCACTTCCGGATATTGCTTCAGTTTGGGTTCAACGATGATCTCCTGGTTCAACAGGGAACAGGGCTCCATAGCCCAAAGCACCGCAGAAGCAGAATACATTGTTGCAAGTGCTACTAGCAGAGAAGCAATGTGGCTGAGGAAGCTACTTTCAGACTTGTTCAGTGTAGAGCTAGAACCCACAATCATCCACTGTGACAACCATAGCTGTATAAAGCTCTCTGAGAATCCGGTGTTTCATGACAGGTCGAAGCACATTGAGATGTGATATCACTATGTTTGGGACATGGTGCAAAAGAACATTCTCAGTATTCAATATGTTCCGACGATAGAACAAACTTCAATTTTTTTGACCAAGCCACTGTCCTTGACAAAACTTGTGTACTTTCGAGACAAGCTTGGTATTGCTGAGAATGCCTCTTTTACTGAGAGGGAGTGTTGAAATTAGTGCAGTTGCAAGAGCCATTCTCCCGGAGGATGACATAAGACCCTAGCCGTGGACTAGGGCCCCCAACACACTCCTGAGGTTTCTTGGTATGAGACCAAGCAATGAGTGCCATGGAAAAAGACCCTTGCGAGGGCCCCCAGTAGATCACTGGGATTCTTGGTCTAGGACCAAGCAGTAAAGACCCTAGATGTATTCTAGGGCCCCTGGATGTGTTCCAGGGAATCTTTGCCCAATGCTTGGATTGATCATTGGATGTGTTCCTTGGTGGTTGATATAAGTCCCTAGATGTGTCTAGGGCCCCTAGATGTGTGCCAGGGATCCCATGCTTAATACATGGGTTGATCCTTTGTCTTATACCTTGGTGGATAAGACCCTAGATGTGTTATAGGCCCCCTAGATGTGTTATGGGCAACCTGGTCTTTGACCAGGTAGATCTTGGTGTAATACCATGATTTGTTGATGTGTGATCCTCTTCCTCTCTCCCGGGATGGTCCATGGGACCTATGAGAGTCTATGAAGATGGGCATGACCACATTTTGTGATGTACCATCTTATGCAGTGATGATAAAGTTTATTGTTCACCTTGAGATTCATATGGACATGTTTTGCCACTAATGAACCTCCTTTGTCTATCCTAACCCCGTGATTGGTCTTCACCCTCGGTTTATGAATTTGGGTTTTCATCTTGTGTGAGTGGGGTTTTAATTTTGTGTTTGGGGTTTTGTAATGTTAAAATTAGAATATTAATTAATATTAGAATTGACATATTAATTTAATATTTATATTAAATAATATATCAATATATTAATTATTATTTTCATAACCTAAAACCCTATCATAAACTATAAATTAGAACCTATCCTCATTATCTCCTACACTCACACTCTCACTCTTCAACAAAGTTGCGGCTACCTCAGTGACAATGTTCCTTTGATTTTTGTTGCCCCCTTTACTGTTCAAGTCTCAGTTCTGGTTTCATGTGCTGGAAGGTCCTACCTTGAAGTTGTTTGCTGGATGGTTCCTTGCTGAGGTCTTCACTGCTGCCTGGACTTTCCTAACATGCAGATTTGCTCCTTTTCTAGCAGCCGACCTCTTATGCTGTGTGAGATATGCTCCTTTCTAGTAGCCCACCTCTTCTACTATGTGAGGTTTTCCCCCTCCTAGTCGCCATCACTGCTATAGGGCTGCCGTCGTCCTCTTGTCCTTAGATCTATGTTAGAAGGAGCCGCGACCTCATTCTGGGTTCCCTCTATCATTGCCATACCTCCTCTCTAGCTGCCAGGTAAGGTTTTGTAGCTTGCTGTCCCTTTTCTGAGTAAGGGACTTGTGGTCTGTGTGGACTTCACTCACCTATATCAGATCTATCCATGTGATGTTGCTGGATATAAGGGTTTATTGTTTAAGTAAATTGCTTGGGGTTATTGTTATCTTTCCTTGGGGTTTTTCTATTGGCAAAACAATCCTAAGTTCTCATTGACAGAGATCAAACCCTAAGTGGTTGATCCATGAGCCTAAACTAGATCTGCACATATTATATAGAGGCTTACATCTACATGTGTGTTCAACACATATCTCATTATTCAAGAGGTAAGTTTCAGATTCACTTGCTTCAGTTTTAGATTTTCTTGTTTAAGTTTTAGATCTACTAGTTCTAGCTTCTGTTTTACTTGTTTCAGTATTCAGAGATCTAATTGCTATATGCTCAGAAATATTTGTTGTTTCAGATCTACTGTATTTCTTATTTTCCTCTAATCAAAAATCTTTATCTAGATCTGTTGTGTGTGTATGCTGATTTAGCAAACATAAAATTTTAAAAGTATTGTTCTTTTGTTATTATACTATTTCTAACACCTACTCATAAATTCAAAGAATCACACAACTCACATCAAGAGAGGGAAGAGTGTATGCATCTAAGTACGACCTTGCATTTGGTAATGCAATGCGTGTAAGAAACTCTTTCACTTGAATTTCTAAGCACTCTTTGTGACTTACTGGGAGGGGGAAGCAAGGCATAAAATTCTTTCGTGAGGCTACACGAGGTGAAAAGATATGCCATCAATGTGAATTCAAATGATAACTATACATAACTTAGAAGTTGGAAAAGAGATGAATTACTCTGGGTCAATGATCTGAATCCAGGGTGACTTTGATACCAAACTTGCTTTGGTTCTAGGTTCACTTAATGAAATGATCAGTTAAACGATCGTTTTAATTGAAATTGATTGCATTAAAGGTGAGCAAATGTGCTTATGAAAGGCTTGTATTCAAATTGAATATAAACTTGGTGCATGAGCCGTTAGTCTCATAATCTATTACAATATGCATTTAATAGTCATACTTGCGGAAATAAAGATATGCATAAGAAACACGAAACAATCACATAAGAGGAAGAGATCACTGAGTTGTTAATGGAGTTCAGTAGAACCTTCTGCTACGTCTCCGAATACGCTTGGAATACAAATCGCTTGAAATTGCTTCTCCAATGCGGGGGTGGTTCTCTTTTACAGAAAAGGGCTACATCGCCCAAATGAAGGGGCAACAAGGCTCTCCCAATGTGGGGCATAAATCTCCCAATATAGGGGCTCACATACTCTCCCAATAAGGGGCTCAACTTTCTCAATTAAAGGGCTTACAAATTACAAGCATGATTCCTTAATTCTCTCCAAAATCCTTCTCTCAATCTCTCCCAACAAAGGGGTTTAAATAATTTTTCCTATCTCCATAATCCAAAAAGACGAGATCCATAAATATATTATCCAATAATTACTCAAGGACAAAAATGAGAAAGACCCTTAACTTCCTCCTTGAGACTAGGAATCCACTCGTAATAAAGCGAGGAAGAGTCCAAACCAACTCATGAGACCCTTAACTTCCTCCTTAAGACTAAGAAACTATTTTCCTCTTAAAATTAGGAAACTAATTTGTGAGTTGGATTTTCACATAAAACTAATTTTCCATTTTTACAAATAATATGCGAGATTTCCACTCACTCCAAGTATTCCTCTTTTTTTCCCTTAAAATTAGGAAACTAATTTGTGAGTTGGATCTTCACAACTAATTTCCCGTTTTTACAATTAAATGAATCTTCAATGATCTTTTTCATGGCATGCAAAGTAATAGTTCCATGTGTGGAGATCCTCTTGGATCACACCTCCCCACAAAAAGCACTTTTGCTCCTCCAAAAGTATAGAGAGGAACTTGAATATCTGCAACCAGTTTTTAGGAAGAGTCTTACACTCCACGATGCACTTCCCCCTGCTCGATCTGCATAACAAATGGCTTTGAAAGACCACACCCTTCTTCTCCTTCATCTTTATACTTAAGAATGAGGATGTCGATGCCAAGACTTGCATCAATGCAAATTCTGCAGCTGATTCCTTGATCTTCATAACAAATGTCTCTGAAAGGTCGCACCCTTCTTCTCCTTCACCTTTGTACATAAGAATGAAGATGTTGATGCCAACACTTGCAACAATGCAAATCGGTAGCTGACAATGCATAATCATGTTTTCAAAGCAATACCATACTTGTAAGAGTTTATAAAACACTTGTGGACAAGTTTACAATGATTGCTCAAACATGCCTTAGACAAAACAATGCCTCTCACTCAACTGTGGTTACAAGACCCATTATAATATTTAGGCATAAGACAAATGCATCTCACTCAACATTGGTTACACAACCTTTTACAATACAAAGGGACTTTATTCTCACAAGCATGTGGCAATGCCTCTCCTTCAAAGAGACGATCTCCTCGGACAACACAACGACTAAGTTCTCACAAACATATGGTAATGTCTCTCCTACAAAGAGACAGTCTCTTCCGACGAAGGTCGATCTCTTCTTAAGAATAATGATCTCTTTTGACGAAGGCTGATCTCTTTTGATGAACGCTGGGGGGGGGGTGAATGAGTGTGGAGATCTTTTTCCCAAAACTTCCCTCTTACACTGTTAGGGTCCTAACCCGTACATAGGTAGATTAATATATTCAGATGTAATAAAGGTCAATATTAATAAGGCCTTTCAATAAAATAGAATAAGGCGGATGTAAGAAGACCTAATAG
>JASDQU010754596.1:29372-40052 GCA_032191745.1 Picea mariana
TTAGGGCTTAACGAAATTTTATCTAGAGATGTTTTAAAATTAGGTTTAGATTTGAACTCGACGACATTTTAATTAGGGGAGTCATTTTGAGAATTTCTTAAGGCGTTAGGTCTTAGGGTCATCTAGGTTGTCTCATCATCATCCTCAATGCGACGTGCCCTTCAAGATGCACTATGTGCTCCAAGGGTGCCACTCGCCTCGTTTGCCTCTGTTGCACGGCGTGCCCTTCAGGATGCACCACGTACTCCAAGGCTGCCACTCGCCAACTTGGGTTTCTTTTGCGCGACATGCACTTCAGGATGCACCACGTGCTCCAAGGGTGCCACTCGCCGACTTGACTATTTGGTAGACATCTATAACCCGTGGAGTCAACACTCTGCCAGGTGAACTTGTGGGAGACTAAGGGCTCTAAGGAATAAGGCCCCTGCCTTATTGCGTGTCCCTTAAAATCATCGTGAGCGACTGTCGCAGTCTTCCCTCACGGCATCGTGGATTCTCTTGAACTAGGTAATCGTTAACCTACAGTTCGAGCCACTGCGGGAGTGCTAGTAGGCTGTGGCAGGGCTATTGTCCACAGCTCTCCCTCAACCTCTGTGGAAATCATGTGTGCCCCCTTTACTCTCTATGTGAGTCTGGTCGGCAAGCTATCGTGAGCCTGCATCATCAACCATCATGTAAAATGTCAACAACATATCATAAAATCAGCATCATATCATCAAAACAAAGCAATATCACCGTAAACGAATCAACCCAAATAGCACACTCCCTGACTCAATCCGGATTTCAAGGGGGGTTCCACCGATGCCTCTGCATCCTCAAGGTCCGAAACCCTGCACACTCAAGGAAACTGAGTCAATAGCACCTGTCTACATCAAGTAGTAAAACATCATGTCGTCTATCATAACACATCATAATCAAGCATAAATGTATTAATATCAGAAAAGTCCAGATCACTTGCGAGCAACTGTCCTCAAAGAATAAGCTTTGTAAGTGCGCCCGAGCGGGATGTTACACTTGATGTGAACTTAAATTGTTTCTAGGCATGTATACACATGTTTTCATTTGTCTTGTAACAAGTTCATTTGTTTTTTTCCCTAATACAAACCTATTTCTAATATGATTTTTCAAATGCCTTAATGATTGAAATTTAATTTACCACTATGAGTATCCATGTCAATTGCATCAAGATATGCTTTTGTTTCAGTTATATCATTCATATCCACAACTTGATGTGAACTTAAATTGTTTCTAGGCATGTATACACATGTTTTCATTTGTCTTGTAACAAGTTCATTTGTTTTTTTCCCTAATGAAAACCTATTTCTAATATGATTTTTCAAATACCTTAATGATTGAAATTTAATTTACCACTATTCTGAGTAGCCATGTCAATTGGAAGTTCTTTATGAGATGTTGTGGTATGAGAGGAGCAATTTTCATCATGATTTTTTTCTATCTGTTTTAATGGCTCATAGTAAACATGATCTCTATTTGTTTCAAATTGTATTATGTTCAATGTGCTAACTATTTATTTTTATCCACATACTTCCTTCACAATCGAAATTGTAACTAGAGACCAAATTAATATTTGTAAATTCAATATTTGACTTAGCCAAACAAAGACAAAGAGACCACCGTGAACATTCTCTTTTCCATACGACAAGGCCAATCTTGCTATATATTCTTGCCACGTTGTAATTGTTTTGGATTCTTTGATGTAATGAAAATCTATATGTTCCTTAATGCACATAATTGCAAATGGTTCATTTTGAACTAATGTTTGTGCAATGATGAGTAGTAGACAAGGGGCACTGTATTCATTGTTTAGAATGTAGGAGATTGTTTCAAATGCACTCTCACCATATATGCTTTTAAATTTTGGCACTATGGAAAGATTGATCATTTCCATAAATTGGGGCTTTAGAATGGGTAAGTATCCTTGTTTCATCATATATGATTTTAAATTTTGGCACTCTCGAAAGATTGATCATTTCCATAAATTGGTTGGGCTCTAGAATGGGTAAGTATCCTTGTTTCACCATATATGCTTTTAAATTTTGGCATTTTGAAGATTGATCATTTTCATAAATTGGTTGGGCTCTAGAATGGGTAAGTATCCTTGTTCATATGTGATGTTGTTTTGATGTGAAAAAAATGAGACTCATGAAAGTATCTTTTTAGCAAAGCAATGGCTCAAAATTACCATCCATTTATAAGATCTTCATCATGGAAAAATATGTCATAAGTGTTTGTTGTAATAGTTCAATTAAAATGCAAATAAATTTTCATTTGTGGTTTTTACCATACCCTAATTGGTATTTCCAACCAATTTGATAGCCAATGTATAAAAAAAATGTCCCCCCATAGCTCTATTGACTCTAGTGGTAAATCAATTGAAGCAGATTTGGTCATTTTCTCTAAATACAATTCTACTGCTGACGTTATGCATTTCTATTCTTCTGCTGACGTTATGCATTTTTATTAATGATTTTTCATGAAGTTCATGTTGATAAGATATGATTCCTTGAGCATCTTTTTTTTCTAGAAATTTTCTAAAATATTTAATTATTCATTTTCTAGAAATTTTCTAAAATATTTAATTATTCATTTTCTTAGTTAGAAAGATGTTATGCATTTTTATTAATGATTTTTCATGAAGTTCATGTTCATAAGATATGATTCCTTGAGCATCTTTTTTTTCTAGAAAATTTCTAAAATATTTAATAATTCATTTTCTTAGTTAGAAAGATGTGTATGTAAAATGCAACAAAACTTGTAAACTATAATGTATCTTGTTTTTCTAGAAATTTTCTAAAATATTCAATTATTCATTTTCTTAGTTAGACTGTTGTGTATGTAAAATGCAACAAAACTTGTAAACTATCATATAAAATGTAACAAAACTTGTAAACTATGAACCAAACAATCGCCGACCAAGTACGAGAAATTCTTTAAACGAAACAAGTTATGTGTTTCTAACACACGGTTCAATTTTTCCTCGTTTGATGGACTATGCGTACCCATGTTAACCACTTTAACGCAATGAGAGTATTTTGAAAGAGAAGATATGGACTATTTGGTAAGATTTTCTAAGCTTTTTTTTTATTTTTTACAATTTCAGATAATAGAAGAAGTGACATGTAAAAGTAAAATAAAAATATTAAGAGGATAGAGAATGTGTAGCTCTGAAATCTATGTAGTGGTATGATTGGTTAATATGTATTGCTAACACTAATCAAATATAGAAATATATTGTGAAACTTCAGAGTTCATAAACATATTCTAATTGTTGTTTGAAGTTTCCATACATATCCACAATGAACACAAATGATTTGGGGATAAATTAACATTAGAGAAGATTACCCAAAGCTATCAACCCTGGCTTTTGGGTCTATAGGTTATGTTGAAATTTGGATATGACCATGCACTCTTGCTTCATTTTGATAAAGGAGGGATGATTTCAATTCAGGTTCATGAGGTTAGAAGCATTGCTACCAAGCCCTCCACCACCTAGGTTATGTGGCTAAACTAACCTCTGTTGAACATTAAATTTTGATATGAAATCCTAGCATATCGGCCATATCATTGCATAGCTTGTTCTTACCTTATTACTGCAATCACATTTATAAGTTTCTATGGTTATTAAGGTTTCATTACTGTTATGGTACTTTTATGGTATTGAGACTGATTGAGCTCTAGCTCTTATTACCTTATAAGTACTCATTAGGTTACTAGTAATTCCCTTTACAATAGGTATGATATCGATATCCCTTTTGTTACCATTGTAACAAAATGGATCTCATCCTACTACCAGGTAAAATAGGCATAAATGGGTGGTAGTAATTTCATACGTTTAATGGTCTACTATCTATTACTACTTGTTTGTCTTATATGAAAATGTGTATCAACCGAATGAAATAGATTATGGAATAAAGGATGAACAAAGGACTATATATATAGGAACAAGGCTAGTATTGTATACTGATTGGTTATCGTGATTAAAGCTCCAAGTTATGTTAATCAGATATAGAAGCAATGGTCCCAATGTGATACAAGGATTCATATTCATCTTATCCCATGAAGGTACTATGTTTCCCTAATCAATCAAGAATCTATCATATCAAGTAAAATTATGAGAAGAAGAAACATGGAACAGATAACAAGTTTTTAAACGAGGCTGGAAAACCTAATATGCAAAATAAATTGTGAAAAAAAGGTACATATATGAGACTTGAAAATGCAAAAGAATGAAAAAGGAAGACAACAATAAACCTCAAACAAACCCCAATCTGTATTGAAAAGAAATAGATACCTCTCAAATATGGCACTTTAAAACCTCAAAAGTCAAAAGGAGTTGAAAACAAACCCCGATCTGTTTTGAAAAAAGAAATAACCCTCGGATATGGCACTTCAAAATAAAAACTCTTAACAAGTTTTTAAACCAGCGTGGAAAACCTAATATGAAAAATAAATTGTAAAAAAAAAGGTACATATATGAGACTTGAAAATAAAAAAGAATGAAAAAGGAAGACAACAATAAACCTCAAACAAACCCTAATTTGTATTGAAAAGGAATAGATACCTCTCAAATATGTAACTTTAAAACCTCAAAATTCAAAAGCAGTTGAAAAAAAAACCCAATCTGTTTTGAAAAAAGAAAAATAACCCTCGGATATGGCACTTCAAAAGAAGAATGACCACATCAATGTTGGCCTGTTTGGTAGGAACTCTTAAAAAGTTTTGAAACAAGCCTTAAAAACCTAACATGCAAACGAACGTAAAATAAAGGCTAAAGTTACGAGAGTAAAAAATTATGAAAGAAAAAAAAAATGAGGCTTGAAAGCTTACCAGAGTTGAAAATGAAGAAAGAAAAAAAAAATGAGGCTTGAAAGCTTACTAGAGTTGAAAATGAAGAAAGAAAAAAAATGAGGCTTGAAAGCCTAACAATCAAATGGATGTAAAAGTCATAAGGCTTGAAAATACAAACATAGTATCAACTAAATAAAATGTCTGAAGCTTATTTTAACATATAGAACACAAAAATAATAACAAAACATGCAACAAATTTTCACTACTATAAATTTGTTGAATGTCGATATTGACAATGGTTTCATTTCCTAGTTTTTCTTGGTCAAGTGCTCTATAGACGGTTTGCCAGGGGTGGAATCTTAGATGTCGAGGGAAAAAGAAAATGCTGTGTAGAGGGGTGTAATTACCCGATGAATCTGTAATGAGATCCCCGTTTACATATTTGATTACTTCCTTACCCTATTCATTCTTTCTTACTGCTTCTTTGTTATATTTGTTCTTCCTTAGTGCTTTATCATATTCGTTTTGAGTTATGTTTTCACCATACAATCTTGATTTTTTGATTAAATACTAAGAATCATTTTTATCTAGTCACATTAGGTCTTCGCCCCTATTTATAAATATATCCTCTAGCCTGCCTGCCATTGGTTCTAGCACCATGAGATTAGATGTTATCTTTTGTCCAAGGTTTATAATATTTTTACTTTGTTGGGAGTCATTTTCCTTCCTCCGTAATTTTGACTTAGTTGGGACTCGATTACCTGTCCCTTAATAGTTGGTTATAACCAGTGATTGGATTTAGATATCTATCATGGTGTTATTTTCTACTCTGCTAGGAGTCGGTTGCATGTCTCAACCCTTCAACACTTGGTAAAAGTAATTTTGTGTGCGGATCTATGTACGTATTTAGGTCGTTTCTTTGATGATTAGAAGGATTTGTTCATGTTTTTCTGATGTTTATCAGGACAATATTCTTTTCGGTTAAGAAGTGAAGGATTTCAGTGATTTATTGCATAAATAAGCATGTTCACTAATGCAATATATAAGAAAGTAATTCTTTGTGTATGCTCTCTCCCATGGTACTCCAAATATCTAATTGAAGCGCATACATGGCATCTGGTGCCGACTCTGATCGAACTGTAAATTTTCGCTAGAGATTAAACAAAACTCAGATGTATGTGCACCGTGCCGGTTCACCTCAAATAACAAGTCATGCGAAATCAAAATTGAACTAATTTTAGACCTAATTTACAAATAAGCACGGAGTGAATTTCTGTTAGTGACTTTAAGGATATCTTTACTCCATATTTTTGTATTGAAAGTGCAAAATTTCAGTAGAGTGAACACATTGAAATAAGCGGGTATAATTCTCTTTGCTTTAGTCAATCTACAGACATATTTTAGTGGGTCAGTGTGATTTTGAAGTTTCCAACCATCAAGGAAAACTATCTTAACAGATCGTATTGTTACTATCGTCCTCAAGAAAGTGCAGACGTTTATGAATCTTGGGCTGAGGAAATGTTCGTTCCCCACTTAAATTAGTTAAGACAATGAGCTTCTAACGAATTAATGAGCTAAAACAATGAACTTCTAACAAATTAATCCAATTAATTCGTAGTTTGAATTTTATTTTAAATGAGATTAGATATTGTTTCTATTTTTCATCTTGCCTTTTCATTTTCCTGAACACACATATCAAACACATTTTACAACTAGGCAAATATGATTTATAAACCGAGAGAAAATGCAACATAGCCAGGTTCATGTGACTACATTACAACCAATGGTACGACATACCTTGAAGTCCAATTATAATTTAATGTTCTGTCAATTATTGTTACTTCGGTTTATATCATCTAAAAGATTAGCAAACATATTTCTTTTCTAACTTAATAAGTTAGAAAATTAATATTGTTATAAATATTGTGTTTGTTAATAACTTAATAAGCTAGAAATCTTATAACCCAACAGCCGCACGAGGAGGAATTGACTTTACTAAGCGGAGGACCAGTCTTAAATATTAGAACTCAAAATAAACAGGGAGAAATTGACTTTAGTCGAGTTAGTTTATTTATTGCTTTTTCAGCATGCATGCAACGCAACAACTTGCGTGTAAAATTATTTAGGTTTAAGTTTAGTTGCAGCTCAGTGGGCGGGCAATACTACTAAAAAATGTATGTGTTTCTTAATCATAATAAAGAGAGCATTAATATTCATTTATTTAAGAGATCAAGAAACACAAAAGTTAATGTCTTAGAAATAATTAAGTACCCAGGTATCCTTTCAGGGAGTCAAGGAAGCCAGAGCATGATCAAACAATAACGCTGTCCAATTATCGTTGACTTTGTTACAGAGTGGGTGTTTTAGGCGTAAATAAGAAACGATGGCCTATTTTTGACTTAAAATGTTTAGTAGGGTTGTAAATAACTGTTTTAAAGTTTCCTACGATTTAAACCCTCCATCAAGGAGTCACTTCAATCATTGATTTAGAGTTTTTTTACATAGATTTCGGGCATGCCAATACCAACACTACAAATCATGGCAGAGAATAATGACAAGACAATTATCTCACTGTGGCCAAAATTTGTTTCAAAAAATTTCCAGTCTGTAGTCATTTTTGGTCGATGGCCAAATTAAGAACTTTAGAAAGGAGAAGTATCAGAATTTTCTTATTGTACAAAAAATTTCATCAAAGTGCAACAAAAAGGTGGCCAAGATTAATACGAAATTGTGATTCTGGGGGCGGGGCGTGGCTAATATGGCGATCTGAAATATTTATGCAAGACAATTGCTCAACAATTTTCTATGTAGCTCAGAGCTCTCTATTTCTCGGACATTCAATCCTCATGAAAAACAAATTTGAAGGAAATGGCATGGAAGAGGATTCGATTGCGGTATGGTTAGCAACGCAACAACTTTCATACATAAAATTAGATTTAGGTTTATATGCAGCTCAAATTGATGGAAGAATGAAAAAGTAGGTTCTAGAGGAGGTTCCTACAGGGAGTCCTATGGACAACAAGAAGTGATGGGTCAGACGCCAAACATTGACAGTCAAGAGACTATCCAATTATTGTCAACATTCTAGAAAAAAACACATTAATCCGTGAAATGTTGCATGCAATCTCAAACTACTAATCATCATACTTTATAAATTAACAAATCCATCCTTAAAATGTTGCATGCAAACTTAAGACATTAATCATCATACCTTATAAATTAATAGGATAAGATTCAAAGCAGCTAGTAATTGAATAAAGACATGCAGAAAATGACATACCTGAAAATTTGTTGCAACAAAGAATCTGTTCAATCATCATACATTATAAATTAACAAATCCATCCTTAAAATGTTGCATGCAACCTTAAGACATTAATCATCATACCTTATAAATTAATAGGATAAGATTCAAAGCAGCTAGTAATTGAATAAAGACATGCAGAAAATGACATACCTGAAAATTTGTTGCAACAAAGAATCTGTTCGTAAAACAGGATGTACGGTGAGATCCAAAGCAAAGCAATGTAGACTGAGATCCAAAGCAAAGCAATCTTCATAGACAAAATGTCAGGTGAGATCCAAAGCAATTGATAATTAAAAACCAGTGATTGTAAATGATATGGAACATGCTAAGAGGAAGGGGATATAAATAAATATTTGGTTTATTATGACAGATGTCTTAAGCATAGCTAAAATAAGTGACACTTATTAATAATATGTTAGACAAAGCATGATATTTTCCACCTAAATATGACCTCGTTATTCATAACTACATTAAAAAACTAAAAAATTACCTGTCTTGGCTGGTGCGAGCTTCTCCATGCCACTCCCTAATAATTACCTGCACTTCCCCATGCCACTCCACACTAAATTAATAAGTGCCGAAAACATTCCATAGGATAATAATATCTAAATTACAATAGATTACTTATCATGCTTTTAATTTTAATTTTAAAATGATAGATTACCTAAAAAAGGATTAACAAAAAATTAAAAAAATAATTATATAAAGGCTTAACTACACTTTCCTTAAAGCATGCAATGCTTAACAACGTGTCCACACCTTCTCCACTTGGAATACATCCATCACAGTGACTAGCCTTGGCTTTGCTATTGCTCCTTTCCTTTGCGTGCTAATAGCTTTGCTCAGACAGACCCTGGCTGGCTGGTCCTTCCAGGCCTGAACTGAAGGCAGTAAATAGCTCGCTCCTATGTAGTGATCCAACAGTATTGCAACTCTTCATTTGTGTTCTGCGTTATCTCTTCTGTTCTACAGATTAGAAATCCCTAACCTCACCCCACGTTCCCTCCTATCCCAGGCACTATACCCGTTCTTCTTTCCCAGCCACTATACTAGTTATGTCTTGTTTGCTGGCTCGCTGTTAGCGCGGTGAAACCTCCACCGGTGACAAACTTATATCTAATCGGAATCGCACTTGTAACTTTCCTTCTGATCAACCCAGATCTTCGCAATTAGCTAGCACGATCTGCTACTACCCAAGTGGCTACAGAAGCCCTACCATATGAACTGAGTGGCCCGCACTTGATAGCTTAGCCCAAGTGGCCTCTCCTGTCTTAAACTCGACGAACGTCAGGAAGCTTATCGACAGCCGCTATGGCAAATTCCTCCTCGAATGACCTGCATGCTCAGCTCCAAATTACTGCAAGAGAAGACTTTCCCTAATCTCTAATACAGAGATATTTATGTAATACAACCAGGACGACTCGGAGCCTATCACTTGACTAGACACGGCACACATCAGTACTCGAATGTGCATTCTATGGGGATTATCAAGCTATCTCCAGCCACTTGAATGGAAGTACACCGGGGCATTGGTAAGGACGAATCTATGGATTGGTACGAAATAGAGCAAACGTAGGTGCATATTACAAACCAGTTTCATAATAACCTGTTAGTTCTTTCACACGGCTAGTCTGGCCAACCAATGTTCCGGTAGAACCACAAATTTGAGACGCTCGAGCTTTGAACTTAGGTTTTCTGATAAGACTATTCTGCGAATCCTCCTCGTAAATGTTAAAGTTTGGTTTTAAGAAATCATATAGAATGTTAGTTACAATACAATCACAGGGTCCAGCTATTTAGAAAATGGTTTTATCTTCTAATTTATGCGAATTTGTCAATTCTGTTCAGACAATACAGTACCTTTACATAAATGGCAGGTCGAGGACACATGCCGCGATAACATGAAAGACACTCGGACATGGTTATGCGGCAGCCTTTAGGGCCTCATCCTCTGGAACAACGACCTCCTATTGAGCTTCTGGAACGGAGATTGGCAGGTCAACATGAAGAGTTACAAGGGTTTGTTATGGATAATAAGAAGCTCGATGCAATGCATATACTTGGGGGGTGGTCAGGCTGTTTCGTAAGGCCGCTATCAGTTTTTACGCAGAGGGGGTAAGAGAGCTGAGGGGGTAAGAGAGTTGATAGGAGGGAGAAGAATAAGAGAACTGATAGGAGGGAGAAGAATAGTAACAATAAGGGTGTAGCTTTGCAGGTTGTTTTAGGTGGCACCAAATTTCCTACAGGCCATAATGTGCACAAAAACTTAGCAAAAATGAGTATGTAAATGCATTACCTAACTTAAACTATTCTCTCCGGTTGCCTTGGGAAGAGGCCAAATAAGAGGCCGAAAACAAAATATTGGTTAAAAATATGAATTTCCAATTAATTGTATGAACATTAAAAACTTTGGTTAAAAAGTAAAATTTTATTGATTTTCATGCTAAATAAATAGAATCCCTAAAAATCGATTACTAATATAGTCCGAATACAAGAAAGGCATAGTCCCAATACAGAAAAAGCATGGACTAATAATACTCTCTTATTATGTGGTTATAAAAATTAA
>JASDQU010754596.1:66282-92349 GCA_032191745.1 Picea mariana
AGATGCACTTGTTTATGGTACAGGTTGATTACAGGTTGGTGCATGGTTGATGCACTTGTTTATGGAACAGGTTGGTGCATGGTTGATGCTCTTGTTTATGGTACAGATTGATATCTATTGAGGATTGTTGCCTCATCTCAGTTGGTTTTGAGAATGTAAGCTGAGTCTTTCATATAGAGCTGGTGCTCTTGTAGAGTTTTGCTCTATTTAGTTGTTGTTGATAAACCCCAAGGATTGTAGTCCGTAATAAAAAGAAAATTGTACATACATCTTGTGTTCTTTTTGTTCATTGTAGTGATGACTTGTTGATGATATATTGCTGATATATGTTGCTGATATGTGCTCACATCTAACTGGTTATAAATGACAACAATGGGTAATGAATAAATGTTGAATGCTAATTGATGAGTTTTTGTGCAAGAGGGAAGTTTTGGGAAAAAGAGCCCCACACTCATTCACCCCCCCTCTAAGTGTGGTAGGTGTGTCCAACAATTTGCAGGCTTTGGCATTTGTCTATTTTGTCACCAGCATCAACAACTTCCCAATATCCACTTCATAACCATCAAAGTTTAGTGCAAACTCCATAAATACCTATTCATCGTGACCTTGGAAAGTGGTAAGGAATTTGAACCAACCAACATCTTTGAACCTTTGAGCCTTCTAAGGATAATATTCAAGGAGTTCATCACCCTCAGGTTCTAATCTGACCACTTGTTTTCTCCTCTTAAGCGCCATTGAAGCATGCTACTACAATTGGCACTGCTCGGATTTTGAATATGTTACCTGCAATCGGTTAATATATAATTGTTCTCCTGAGAAAACATCTGCACTTAAAATTAAGAAAAATCATTACAATGAGTGACTGTTTCAAATCATAATCTTTGGGAATTGAACGGTTTGGAAAGATTCCTTTTCACGTACAGATAAGTTCGATCATGTAAAGGTTTAAATCATCAAATGATTCGAGAGCCATCGTGGGACACATACAAACTCTTAGTCCTTGATCTGGGTAATCATAACGAAATCTGGGTCGCAGGTGCATATTAACGCATGATTATATTTACGCAACGTGAATAATGTTATTCTAGTAGTGCTATTAATGACTTAGCATAATTTTGAATTTACAAGATTCAAATAGGCATATGAAGTAACACATCATTCAAAACCATGTTTTAAAACTCGAAACTTTTAAGAAATTATCCAAAAAGTTAAAACACAAACCATAACAAGCTGAAAGAAATGATTTAAATCAAATAGAAATAGATAATGAAGTGCAAGTAGGAGGGGTTTAGGATTAGGATTTCTGACTAGATGAAAAGAAAAATTAGAGACTAACATTGGCTCCTTTTGGGGATAGAGTTTGATAATAAACTCCAAAAACTGCAGACCAATGCATTTTCCTTTATTTTTGATTCATTGATCTCCCTACATCTATCTGTCTTTATTTGCAACATAATTGTAAAAAACAAGTCGATTGGGTTTATGGACTTTTTATTCAAAATAAAGTCTATTGTACTAATTGAAAACCTGATAAGTCTTTAGATAAAATAGTGCTTCAAGAAAATCCCATTCACTGGGCCTCCAAAAGTTTCCATGTTGTCTAAATTATGTAGGAGAAAAGTGTTATTTTCCATTAACTTGGTTATTTTGAAAGGACCTTACCATAGGTTATCGAACTTACCATGTTTTCATTTTTCCTCTCTTCTGGCATCCCACCTTAACAACAAATCTCGCTCGTTGAAATTATCTTTCTCAGTTCCCTTATCGAATGTAGCCTTGAATTCTCTCTGGAGAGCAGTAGCTTTCTGATTCACCTATTCTCTGACCTAATGATCTTCAATCATCTAAAAAATTATCCTTTGGATATCATTGGGTTCTTCTAACTCTTCTTGTAAAAACTTTAAAACTGGTAGGCCCAATTGAGTTGGAAGAATAGCTTATGTCCCATATACCATTTGGAAAGGAGAGGTCCCAATAGAATTCTTGTTGTTGATATGATCATCCCATAGGGAAAACTTTAACTTGGAATACCGTGATTTTTTATTTTCTACCAATAGGTTTTTGATAATCCTTATCAGAGTCTTATTCGAAGATTATGCCAATTTGTTCCCTTGGGGGTAGTAGGGAATAGAATGAACCAATTTGATACTACACTTATTGAAGAATTCAATCATGGAATTCGATTTAAGATCCTGTGCATTATCAGTGACTAGTTTTTTAGGACAACCAAACCTGGAAAAAATATATCCTTCTAGAAAGTCCATGATTACCTTGTTTGTTGCATTCTGAGTCAGAATTACTTCAATCCACTCCATAAAGTAATCAGTGGCTATAAGAATCCACCTGTGTTGTCTCGAAGATGAAGGATTGATCTCTCCAATGAAATCCAAGCCCCACTATTGGAATGGTCCATGAGTGACGATTGGTTTTAAAGGCAGAGACATAAGTTCCTACTTTCCAGCAAATTTCTGACAGGGTTCACATTCCCTGACCTGAGCAAAAATATCTGAGAATAGAACTAGCCAATAATAGCCCGCCCTAAGAATCTTGAAGGAAATGTCCTTCCAATGGTGATGGCCTCCGCACACACCATGATGTAGATCATAAAAAATTTGTTAAACTTCTTTTTCATCAACACAAGAAACCATTAGGATCTTTCCTGAGTAAGATCTTATCAATAATGAAATACTTTACTACTCTTAGCTTTAATGATCTGACTTTTGATTTATCTAACTCTGGGGGAGATTGAAAATTAAGCAGAAAAAATACGATATCTTTGTACCATGGTGAAGAAACATACTTGTTGTTTACCTAGGAATTTGTTTCTTCAATATAGAAAAAAGAATCATGTGTGTTGTCTGAAAGATGATACAACCCAATTGCTTTGCAATTAGATTATGTCATTAATTTGGCAAGGCCTTGACCTTTTATCAACTAAGTAGGCTTTATGGTGAGATCATGCTCTAGGATTTTTGTTATCCATTTCCCTCTCTTCCCTTCACAGTCAGGTTAAACCAATATTTATTTGACTGCATTGCTTGGGACATAAGTTGTGATCTTAGATTGAAGGATATATACTCTAAAGGACTTTAGGGCCTTTACCAAGGCATAAGCTTGTTTCTCCATTGTGTCATACTTCAATTCAGAATCTCTGAGGGTTTTTCTAAAGAAGGAGATGGGCTGCTCATAGCCTTGCTCATTTCTTTGCAGGAGGACATCAACTATGGTGTTTTCTTATGCAAATGAGAAAATCGTGAATCCTTTGGAAAAATATGGACTAATGAGAACACGAGCTTGAACAAGAGGCTACTTAATTCTTTCAAAAGATTCTTTAGCTTCAGGTATCCACTTAATTTCTTCATCCTTTTTCAACATGTCAGTGACGTATTTGATAATCTCTGCAAAATTAGGTATAAACCTCCTCAAAAAATTAATTTTACCAATGAAGGAATGAATAGACTTCTTGTTTCTCGGAATATCTATTTGTTGGATAGCCTTGAATCTTTCTGGATCTATTTTAATACCTTCAGGGGAAACAATATGTCCTAAAATCTTTCCTTCCTCCATGGCAAAGTGTGATTTTTTAGGATTAAGTGATATGCCATACCTTCTGCATTTCTCAAAAATTAGCTTCAAGTGTTGTAAATGTTCTTCATCAGATGCTGAAAATACAGTGATGTCGTCGAGATAAATAACCACAAACCTGTCTTTTTCACCAATAAAAGAAAATCCATAGCCCTTTGAAATGTGGCTCCTGCATTCATCAGTCCAAAGGGCCTCTTTCCATACATAAAAGTTCCCCATGGAGTGGTAAAATCTCTTTCTTTTTATCTTCCCCCACTACTGATATTTGATTGTACCCTGAGTATCCATCAAGCATAGATATCCTCTTCGTGACAACAATTCTCTTTAAGAGATGGTCCATTTTTGGTAATGGATAATTGTCTTTGAAGGAGCAGCTGTTCAAATTCCTCAAGTCCACACAAAGCCTTATCTCCATAGATGATTTTAGGGGCTAAATTTCGCAAATGGGCTAATTTTCCATGTTTTTTCACAAAAATATATTCGCTAATTTCCATTTTTTCTAAAATCGATTCGACCTAATTCCATAGAATACGATTATTTTACCTTAAAAATCACCAATATTTGATAGAATCTATATTAAATCCTTAGAAATTTGAAGATTTTTACAAAACTATCGCCAAAAATTTTACATTTTGCATATTAAGGACTAGTAAGATTAGCCCATGTTTCTACATTTTAATATAAATTTCCATCCTTAAAATTATCCCTGCTTATCTCTTTGTTCTTCTTCTTGACAGGCACAAGGTTGGCTACCCATTCACTGTATCTCAGAGGCACTATGATTTTTTCTTCTAATAGTCTTTTCAACTCCTTTTCTATTATGGGTAATAGTAGAGGATTAAATTGCCTAGACTTTTGCTTAACATGTTTAGACATAGGTTTCAGAGGAGTTTTGTGTTGTATGATCTATGTATCAAATAATTTCAAATGTTCATAAGACCAGGCAAATATATCTGAATATTACTTCATTAACTCAACATATGTTCTTCTATATTTCTTTGACATTTTCTTATATATTTTGCCAAACCTAGGATTTGTATTAAGACTGATGTCACAATCTACTACATTTATTTCTTCTGTTTGGATAAAAAACTTCCTGGAAACATCATTGTGATTGAACAACCTCTCTAGTCGAATGAAACCTTTAGGCATATGGTTTGACTTGAGTTCAATGATTTTGTGCCCAACAATATTATCTTGAAGGACCTCTGCAGCATGTATTTCTACTTCACAATTTTAATCATCCCGATCTATTGAAATGTTAGAAAACTCTTCAATAGTTTTCAAGAATCTTTGAATTTCCTCATCATATTTAAAAACCTGCCAATGTTTTATATTATCTGGTATTGAGAGTTTGTGTCTGACCTCAACTTCAAACTTCAAATTAAGAAACATTGGAGTTTTAAAGTTGCTAGCTGCAAGTGCCAAAGAGTCAGCCTGCTGATTTAAATTTGTGTGCACAAAAGTAATATTGAATGCCAAAAAGAAATTATCCACATAATCCCACACCTTATTTCTATATTGTTTCAACCTTTGCTGTTTGGTTTGGTATAAATTTTCGATCTGCGAATAATTAATTCCGAATCTCCAAAAACATAAAGTTTATCTATACCCATATATTTTGCAGCTTTCAAACCTAACAGTAAGGATTCATACTCACTGATGTTATTGGTGGTGTCAAATTCAATTTTATATGACATAGGAATCACCTCCTTAGCAGGGGAGATGAAGACAATCCTAGCTCTGGAACCTTCTTTAGAACATGCTCCATCAAAATACATTTTCCAAATAAAATTATCTTCACTGTATCCAACTGCAGTTGTTGTCTTCCTAACTGAAACTTCTACCATCTCATCACTCATATGAAAAATAGAAGAACCAAGATCGTCTTCTACAACATATATAGGATGATTAGTGGGGTTTTCATGATCACTTACCAAATAAGCTACTCTTACTTCTCTGTATAATCTCCATTGTTCCCCACCAAAAATAGGTATGGTTGCATAACTAAGATCCATCTGTAGAGTACCACCTACCTTCTTGGCCCAAGATCTTGGAAGAAGCATTCCAAATTTTGGTGGTATGTCAGCCACAATAACATATAATACCACACTTTTCATAGGTAATTGGGAAAGAGTAACAACCACATATTTGATAACTCAAAGGCATTTGACTTTCTTAGATTCAAAAGAATATATACCATGATATGGTCTAGTAATGTCCAACCCTAATTCTTCCATCACCACCTTAGGCATGCGATTATGTGAGGCACCATAATCCATTAGGAAGTTGTGAAATATCTTTTCATGGACATTTAATGAAATGTAGAATAGGGGAGAGGCATCAATTTTGTCTTGGATGTGAGGTCCAATAGTTACAACAGGGTTTTCATCTTCTAGATTGACTATATCTAAAAACGTAACTTGAGATGG
This sequence comes from Picea mariana, assembly GCA_032191745.1. Classification (NCBI taxonomy): domain Eukaryota; kingdom Viridiplantae; phylum Streptophyta; class Pinopsida; order Pinales; family Pinaceae; genus Picea; species Picea mariana. The sequence continues at coordinate 72,300 of JASDQU010754596.1, forward strand.
AGACTGTAGAGCCTTGAGGAGAGTCTTTCTAAAGGGTTATGTTTTCATGAGTTCTAACAATGGCACTGAAATCATAATTTTTTTGATTTCATGCTCTAAACTGAAAGAAAAAACATTTCTTTCTGGTTCCTTTATGTCAACAGTACTATCCTTGGAAGGTCTAATGTTTGATCAACCTGAATCTTAGGACTTCCTTTGATGATTCCCGTTTTAATTGGAGTACTGGCCTTCTTTATGGAAATAGGTGTATCCAATTTAGGTGTATTTGAACCAGATATAAGATTGTACTTCTTCCTTTTAGGTTCCTTTTGGATGATCTCATCAGCATCCCCTTCCTCAAACTAGTTTAAAATCAAAGAATCTTCATAATCCTGTTGTGTCACATGCATAGGAGATTCTTAAGAATCATTTAGGTGAACTGCAGGGTCATCTTCTGTATCATCTTCATCCTCCTGCTCATCTACTGCATTATTTTGGAAAGGAGGCAAAACCTTTTGATCATCTTGTTTTTTTCTTTCCCTTGGTAATATTTGAGGTGCATTGTTCTGCCTCCTAAACTGATTTTGGTTTCTGTATCCACCCTCCTATGTAGGTCTACTAGGCTGTTTTTGTTCCATCTTCAACCTTTCCATCTTAGATGTCAAATTTTTCAACATCTTATCCATTTCATCCATGTTAGAATCAGATGTTGTATTAGAAGATGAAGGAAACTCTTCTTTTTGCTTTTTGTTGTCTGTATCACTCTTAGACTTCAATTTGTCTATTGTTAATATGTTTGATTCTACCTCGATAGAAGCATCTTGCATCAGGATGAGGGTAGAAGCCCTTCTTCCCCTAAGCAACAAGGAAAATTCAACATCAAAAGAATTTGAAAAAGTGATTTTAGTTCATGTCTCGGAAGGTTTAATATCCTCTGGAATTTTACCATACATCTGGTTGAATCTTTTGGTAAAATCAAGCATTGATTCACCTTGTTCCCCTTTTAAAGGACCAAATTCGGTGATATAGTATAAAAATTATGTATGTCTCCCTAGTGTCTAATAAAGGCATCATCTAAGGCCACAATATCAACAATTGAATTAGGAGGTAAACTCTTGAACCACTTTCTTGCTTCACCATTTAAACTCTGCACAAACAATCTCATCCACACATCTGCATGCTCTACATTAAAATTGTCTGCAAAACTACAAAATGAACTCAACTGCTCTTCGCCAGTAAATTGTCCATATCCATTAAATCTGGGCAAGTATCTCATGTAATCATGAGGTGCAAAAATAAACATGACTTGTGGTAGGATCAAAGGGGCATACCTTGCAGCAACAATTTCATCCATTCTATTAGTAGCCATACTTTCTATCTTTGATGTATGATATTTGGGAGTAAGCAAGATTGGTGATGTTGGAGGTGAAACAGTCCCTTGTGTATGACAATTTAACTGTATTGTCACTAAGTCTTGTTATTTAGCAGATAAGGATTTCTCTTCTGGACTATGAACAGATGAAGGGCCTAGAAATAGAGGATTTTCAAAAGAAGAAGAATGTGATTTAAAATATTCAGATGAGAGAGATCCAAGAGAAGAAGAAGATGTCTCTGGTTCACTTTTAATATCTATGTTGTGATCTCCCAAAGTTTCAGTCACATGCAAGGTATTTTAATACTCCTATTTAATGAGTTCAGTAAGTAACTTCCACTGTTCTAGATTTAATTCTGAGATAGTTGAAGGGAATGAAACTGTATTAGGCTTAATAATAGGTTTGACTTCACTTTCAGGAATCACCTTCTCATCCACTTGGGTTTTGGTGATTTCAGAGGACTATCTCTGAAACATATCTAAAGACAATTTTCCCTTTGAGAGAGAAGACTGTCCAGAAATAACCTTAGGTTTTGTTAATAACTTTTCAGGATTTGGAACTGTTGCAACAGGCTCAGGATCTGTATTTTTTGTAGTTACTGGTCTCTTAGTAGATGATGAATAAGTTAGAGGAGTTTTAGGTCCTTTCCTTCTCTTTTGGGAGCGAGAATTACCACAGAGGAGTCGCCAGGTGATTAATCACAGTCTTAAATAATGTCCAAGATCTTGTTCACCATCAAAATTTGAATCTAATCTTGTCATTTCCACAGAGAATATATATTCATTCTTCATCCCTAGCAACAACGCCAAAATATTTTCGTCCCTAAAGTTGCACTTGACTGTGAGAGGGAAATCTAGGGCATCATTGGTTTATTGCAAAGTGTTTTAAAGGCTTTTTATGATTTGGGTTTTTGAGTAAGGTGGTTGAAAACTGGCTCAAGGGTATAACATAACATGAAAATCCAAATCAGAACAAAGTATATATGATTGACTGGTTAAAAGGTAGTCACATAGATAGATTAGACCGATAAGAAATACAAAAAAATTAGCTTTCAATTTGTCAACTTCACATAAATTCTTGTCCTAGTATATCATAAAGAAACAAGACCATCAACTTGAAATCAAAACTTGAAAATAACTTCCACAGTAAATTCTTCACTGTATTAATTACCAATCAAGAGACAAATGCATTGCAATGTAAATAATGAATTCAAGCATGAAGAAAGAAAACAGAGTAGAAAAGAGTGTCTAACCATCCATATTCCTTTTTTATTAAGTGTCAAATAGAATGGTAATGCCTTACACAGAATTTCAACATAAGTCTTCTGGATCTCCAAATTTTCAACCTTAACCGAGTCTTTCCTCTGCCTATTTAAACTATCCACAAAACACCTGATCCTATTTTCTAGAATGTTCTTAATGACTAGATCTTGATAGCATCTATCTATTAGGGGGGTTAGCTCTAAAAGAGCATTTAAACTCCAAAAATAGATCATTTCTCAACAACTTAATATTGTATGATCTTGCCAGCATTACATTTGATTCTACAAAAAAAGGATTAGTTTGATCTAGTCATACATTTTGAGGTCTTTGTATTTCACAGGACAAAACGAGTAGAAATTGCCATATTTCCTAGAAAACATCAAAATTATGATTGTAACAATTATTGTGAAACTTTTAGGGTATGATAACAGCAGTAACTTTGGCAGTTTTTTGTTTGAGCTTTGTGGTAAGCACGACATTATGCCAATAGAGTCTGAAGTTGATTTCTCTGATTTCTTTGAGAAATTCCCTTTGCTCTTTCTTGTTCTTCTTGAAACCTTGAATTCTTTCTTTCTGAAGAGCACTCCATTGTTATATATGTGTCTTTTCTCTTTTCAACTGTCTCACTGTCTTCTGGAGTTGCTTGATCCTTTCTCTATCAGTTCTGACTTTGACCTTGAATTCGGGGAACTCTTCAAAAGGTGCAGGCTCATTTAGATTTATGGCAACCTTGGGTTCTCTCAATTTAACTTGGTATTTAGAAACCAATTTGGAGTTGTGTTCTTCATCAGAACTTGTTGAATCCATGGCTTTTGGCATATCTGATATGTGATCTGAATCTACAAGGTAACCCTTTTTATTTTCAGGGATCTCACTGATACCCTTAGAAATTTGTTTAGCTTTTTCCAATCTGGTTGTATCTCTTGTGACTGCTCCTGTAGATGATGAAACAATCTCTTTACCTCTTTTTGTTGGTTTCTTATGAAATGGAGGTATTTTTTATTTTTTTCTAGTACCTTCTTCAACATCTTCAGAGTGATATTCTATAACTATGACGTTTTCTTCTTTGATTGAGGGATTGAACATGGCTTTGGACTTCAATCTATATTTGTTGGCAACCTGAGTAGAATTCCTTCTAGGGTTTTGAGAGAGAGGCACACCTTTATTATTTGTCATTTTGACTGCATCGCCCTTTTTACTGGTGGATGGTAGTTCATGCTTGGTTGCAGTTTGAATATAAAAATATTCATCTGAATCTTCTTCCCCTTTAACATATTCCTCAAAAAACATTTTGATTTCTGGATCCAACTTCTGTCTTTTACCTCTGTTATTACTCATCACCCTGATAACAAGCATTTCTTGTTTGACAAGGGTTTCATCAATTGAAATATTTTGTTTCTGTGTGAAATTCATTTTTCCTTTCTTTTGTTTGTTGGACTGTGGGTTAGGGTTTAAATATTTCATGAGCCAGCTCCAAGGTTTCTTTATTTCTCTCAAAGAATACAGAACTAAATTTTTAATTAAGACTTGATGAAATAGGATTCTCTTTGCATTGGGGGAGAGTGACTGCACTCTTTTTGACATATTTCTCAAGATTTTGAGTAGAAAGTAAGGCAGATTTGAAGGATAATCACCATTTAGATGCATTAATAACCTAATGTGGTAGATATATGTTAGTGAGAATCTACCATCGTAGGTGATATACCTATGGATAACAATCAGAGTAGTGTGCCATTCTGGTCTGATCCAGCTGTGAGAAACTCCCTTTCTCCAATTTGGATTTTGCTTATCTAGAAGCAAGAATTGATTAACAAACTCTATAACCACATGCTCCTTCTTCCACCATCATTCTCCTCCAACCACCAAACTGCAAGCTTTGGCAATTGTTTGTTCTGTCACCAACATCAGGAGCTTCCTGATCTCCACTTTGTAACTATCAAAGTTCAGTGAAAAATCCATAGAAACCTGTTGGTCGTGACCTTGGAAAGTGGTAAGGAATTCGAACCAACCAGCATCTCTAAACCTTTGAGCCATCTGAGGATAAGATTTGAGGAGTTTAGCACCCTTGGGTTCTAATCTGAGCACTTTTTCACTCCTCTTAGGTGCCATCGAAACCCACTGCTACAACTGACACTGCTCAGATTCTGAATATGTTACATGTAATCGGTTAATATATAACCATTCTCCTGAGAGAACATCTATGCTTAAAATTCAACAAAATTGCTACGATGAGTGACTATTTGAAATCATAATATTTGGGAATTGAATGGTTTGGAAAGAGTCCTTTGCAGGTACAGAGCAGGCCGATCATGTAAAGTTTTGAATCATCAAATTATTTGAGAGCCATCGTGGGACACATGCGAACTCTTAGTCTTCGATCTGGGTAATTATAACAGAATCTGGGTGGTGGGAGCATATTAAGGCATGATTATATTGCGCTACGAGAATAGTGTTTTTCGAGTAGTGCTATTAATGACTTGGCAGAATTTTGAATTTGCAAGATTCAAATAGGCATATGAAGTGAAAGATCATTCAAAACCATGTTTTAAAACTCAAAAATTTAAAGAAAGTATCCAAAAAGATAAAACGCAAACCATAACAAGATGAAAGAAATGATTTAAATCAAATGGAAGCATATAATGAAGTGTAGGTAGGAGGGGTTTAGGATTAGTATTTCTCACTAGATGAAAAGAAAAATTAGAGACTAACACTAGCTCCTTCTGGGGATGGAGTTTGATAATAAACTCCAAAAACTACAGAACAATGCCTTTTCCTTTATTTCTGATTCAATTATCTCCCTACATATTTTAGTCTTTATACCCAACATAACAGTAAAAAACAAGTCCATTGGGTATCTGGAGCCTTTATTGAAAAGAAAATCTATTGTAGTAACTGAAAACCTGATAAGTCTTTAGAGAAAATAGTTCTTCAAGAACCTCCCAGTCATTGGGCCTCCAAAAGATTCTATGTTGTCTAAATTATGCAAGAGAAAAGTGTTATTGCCCATTACCTTGTCTATTCTGAAAGGACCATACCATAGGTTATCGAACTTACCATGTTTTTCTTTATCCTTTCTCCAGGCATCCCACCTTAACACCAAATCTCCCTCACTAAAAATATATTTCTTAGTTCCCTTGTCGAATGTAGCCTTGACTTTTCTATGATGAGAACAAACTTTTGATTCACTTGTTATCTGACCTGCTAAACTTCAATCATCTGAAAAAATCTCCTTTGGATATCGTTGGGTTGTTCTAACTCTTCTTGTCAAAACTTTAAAAATGGCAGGGCCAATTGAGTATGGGAAGAATAGCTTCTGTCCCATATGGGAAGAATAGATTATGTCCCATATACCATCTGGAAAGGAGAAGTCCCAATAGACTTTTTTTTGCTAATACGATCGACCCATAGGGAAAACTTTAACTTGGAATCCCATGATTTTTTATTTTCTACCAATAGTTTTTTTATAATCCTTATCAGAGTCTTATTGGAATATTATACCAATCCATTCCCTTGGGGGTAATAGGGAGTAGAATGAACCAATTTGATATTATAATTATTGTAGAATTCAATCATGGAATTTGATTTAAAACCCTGTGCATTATCAGTGACTAGATTTTTAGGACAGCCAAACCTGGAAAAAATATATCCTTCTAGAAAGTCCATGATTACCTTGTCTGTTGCATTCCGAGTCAGAATTGCTTCGATCCACTTCGTAAAGTAATCAGTGGCTATAATAATCCATCTGTGATATCCTGAAGATGAAGGATTGATCTCTCTAATGAAATCCAAGCCCCACTGTTGGAATGGTCCATGAGTGACGATTAGTTTTAAAGGTAGAGAGATAAGTTTCTGCTTTCCAGCAAATTTCTGATAGGGTTCACATGCCCTAACCTGAGGAAAAATATCTGAGAATAGAACTGGCCAGTAATAGCCTTCCCTAAGAATATTGAAGGAAGTATCCTTCCAATGGTGATGGCCTCCACGCACACCATGATGTAGATCATAAAAAAATTGGTCAGCTTCTTTTCATCGACACACCTCAACAAGAAACCATTAGGATCTTTCCAGAGTAAGATCTGATCAATAATGCAATACTTTACTACTCTTAGCTTTAATGATCTGACTTTTGATTTATCGAACTCCCGGGGAGATTGAAAATTTAGCACAAAAAATACAATATCTTTGTACCATGGTGAAGAAACATACTTGTTGTTTACCTGTGAATTTGTTTCTTCAATTTGGAAAAAAGAAACATGTGTCTTATCTGAAATATGGTACAACCCAATTTCTTTGCAATTAGATTTTGTCATTAATTTGGAAAGGCCTTGGCCTTTTATTAGCTGAGTAGGATTTATGGTGAGATCATACTCCAGGATTTTTGTTATCCATTTCCCTCTCTTCCCTTCACAGTCAGGATGAACCAATATTTCTTTGACTCCACTGCTTGGGACATAAGTTGTGATCTCAAATTGAAGGATATATACTCTAAAGGACTTCAAGTCCTTTACCAGGGCATAAGCTTGTTTCTCCATTATGTCATACTTCAATTCAGAATCTTTGAGGGTTTTGCTAAAGAAGGAGATGGGTTGCTCATACCATTGCTCATTTCTTTGCAGGAGGACAACAACTATGGTTCTTTCTAATGCAAATGAGAAAATCATGAATCATTTGGAATAATCTAGACTAATGACAATAGGGGCTTGAACAAGAGCCTTCTTAATTCTGTCAAAATATTCTTTAGCTTCAGGTATCCACTTAATTTCTGCATCCTTTTTCAACATGTCAGTGATTTATTTGATAATCTCTCCAAAATTAGGTATAAACCTCCTCAAAAAATTAATTTTACCAATGAAGGACTGAATAGACTTATTGTTTCTAGGAATATCTCTTTGTTGGATAGGCTTAACTCTTTTTGGATCTATTTTAATACCTTCAGGGGAAACAATATGTCCTGAAATTTTTCCTTCCTCCATGGAAAAGTGTGATTTTTTAGGATTAAGTGATATGCCATACCTTCTGCATTTCTCAAAAGTCATCTTCAAGTGCTATAAATGTTTTTCATCGGATGTTGAAAATAGAGTGATGTCATCGGGATAAATAACCACAAACCTATCTTTTTCACCAATAAAAGAAATATCCATAGCCCTTTGAAATGTGGCTCCTGCATTCATCAGTCCAAATGGCATATTTCCGTACATAAAAGTGCCTCATGGAGTGGTAAAATTTGTTTTATCTTTATCTTCCTCCACTACTGATATTTGATTGTACCCTGAGTATCCATCAAGCATAGATATCCTCTTTGTGCCAACAACTCTTTGTAAGATATGATCCATTTTTGGTAATGGATAATTGTCTTTCAAGGATCACTTGTTCAAATTCCTAAAGTCCACACAGAGCCTTATCTCTCCGTTCTTCTTCCTTACAGGCACAATGTTGGCAACCCATTCATTGTATCTCAGTCGCACTATGATTTTGGCTTCTAATAGTCTTTTCAACTCCTTTTCTATTATGGGTAACAGTAGAGGATTAAATTTCCTAGACTTTTTCTTAACAGGTTTACACCTAAGTTTCAGAGGAATTTTGTGCTATATGATCTTTGTATCAAATACTTTCAAATCTTCATAAGACCAAGAAAATATATTTGAATATTTCTTCATTAACTCAACAAATGTTCTTCTCTGTTTCTGTGACAGTTTCTTAGATATTTTGACCAACCTGGGATTTGTATCAAAACTGATGTCACAGTCTACTACATTTGTTTCTTCTGTTTGGATAACAACCTTCCTGGAAACATCATTGTGATCGAACAACCTCTCTAGTGGAACCAAACCTTTTTTTTTAATGGAGTTAAAGTAATATATATATATATATATATATAATTTATTTTTCAAATCTTATTTTGCTTAATCATTCACTTAACAATAAAAAAAGAGCTTATCATATTTATTTCTTAAACTTAAAATATTATAAAAATTGTTTACTTTTACTATATTATAATACTTAACATATTATATTCTATAGAAGAAACTCTAACTTATAAGTGAAGTGATCAAGATATTCTCCAACTCTAAAGTATATACTAATCCTATTCAAAATATAATACTTATATTTCATAGACACTCTAACCTACAAGTGAAGTGATGAAGATATTCTCCATCTCTAAAGTATATACTAATCCTATCCAAAATTTAAATGTACACTTCTCTACCATATTTTCTTGGGGATGAACCTTTTATATCAACTCCATCAAGCATCTTCATGCCAAATAGTCTAGTTCTCTACCTCCAAAGTGCATATCAATCCCATCCAAAATTTAAGTGTACATTTCTCTACCATCCATTTAGTGATCAAATTCTGATATCAATTCCATCTTACATTTACATGCCATGAAAAATAATTGTCCCCCATAACTTTTTTAGTCATTGAAAGCATCTTGTTTACTTTAAATATGCCATCCAAATAAAACAAATTATATTAAAAACAAAGCAAAACCAACACCTCAACTTACAATGCAATAACCCCACATTTGGTTTCATCGAGACATCACAGAAATCCAAACCCCAATGAATCCACCCACAATGCATGTATTCTCCAAATTCTTTAATATAAATCATTATCCTCCTCATATTATAATACATAGATTTCTATCCCCATTAGGTCTACAGTGTCCTTAACCTAGGTAACATAAAGGAGAACCCCCCCTACTCCTCTAGTGATAAGATTGAAACTCCTAACTTAATCCCTAACTCTAACCCATGTTTACTAGTGAATGCTAACTTTGATTGTGCCCAACCACTTCTGAGTGGTTTGTTCCCGATTTCTTTGTGTGATCATACTTTACATGATTGTGGGCCATCACTACTCCCAAAAAGTTGTTCAGTGAAGTTTTCACATTTACCCACGTCATCTTGTCATTCTTACTTTCAGTGCATCTTTATAAATATTTTCAGTGCATTTCATACTTGTGGTTTTTCTGTGCATTTCATACTTACCACAAGTATAAACTATTATTACGGAGACATGCTTAGTTGTTTGAATTTCCTTTCATAATTTTCTTGAGTCTTACATTAATTATGTGGATTAAATATAATTTTCTTAAGTCTTACATAGGTTTCACATGTTAGTGTATCAGAATAGGAAGAGGCTATATTGTATGTTCCCTTGCTAGACATCCTTAGCATAGGGGGGCATTCTTTATGAACCACCTATCCATCTAGTGAATGAACATGGTATTGTTTTTTTAGATTTGCATTACTTCAAAACGTTGGCAATGGACATTGTGCTTTGAAATTGAGCCTCATGGTACTTTGTGGACTTTCATAGGTAAAGCCTGATGGGTAATGGCTTTTCTGTGGACTTGAAAACATATTTCTTAGTTCCCTTATCGAATGTAGCCTTGAATTTTCTCTGGTGAGAAACATCTTTTTGATTCACCTGTTCTGTGACCTCCTGAACTTCAATCATCTGAAAAACTCTCTTTTGGATATCGTTGGGTTCTTCTAACTCTTGTTGTAAAAAATTTAAAACTACCAGGCCCAATTGATTTGGAAGAATAGCTTATGTCCCATATACCATCTATAAAGGAGAGGTCCCAATAGACTTCTTGTTGTTGATATGATCATCCCATAGGGAAAAATTTAACTTGGAATCCCATGATTTTTTATTTTTTGCCAGTAGTTTTTTGATAATCCTTATCAGAGTCTTATTTGAAGATTATGTGAATCCATTGCCTTGGTGGTAGTAGGGAGTATAATGAACCAATTTGATACTACATTTATTGTAGAATTCAATCATGGAATTAGATTTAAAATCTTGTGCATTATCAGTGACTAGTTTTTTAGGACAACCAAACCTGGAAAAAATATATCCTTCTAGAAAGTCCATGATTACCTTGTTTGTTGCATTCTGAGTTAGAATTTCTTCAATACACTTCGTAAAGTAATCAGTGGCTGTAAGAATCCACTTGTGTTGTCCTAAAGATGGAGGATTGATCTCTCCAATGAAATCCAAGCCCCACTGTTGGAATGGTCCATGAGTGACGATTAGTTTTAAAGGCAGAGACATAAGTTTCTTCTTTCCAGCAAATTTTTGAGAGGGTGGACATGCCTTGACGTGAGAAAAAATATCTGAGAATAGAACTAGACAATAATAGGCTTCCCTAAGAATCTTGAAAGAAATATCCTTTCAATGGTGATGGCCTCTGCACACACCATGATATAGATCATAAAAAATTTGTTCAACTTCTTTTTCATTGACACACCTCAACAAGAAACGATTCGGATCTTTCCAGAGTAAGATCTGATCAATAATGCAACACTTTAATGCTCTTAGCTTTAATGATCTGACTTTTGATTAATTTAACTCTGGGGGACATTGAAAATTTAGCAGAAAAAATACGATATCTTTGTACCATGGTGAAGAAACATACTTGTTGTTTACCTGTGAATTTGTTTCTTCAATCTGGAAAAAAGAGTCATGTTTCTTGTTTGAAAGATGGTACAACCCAATTGCTTTGCAATTAGATTCTGTCATTAATTTGGCAATGCCTTGACCTTTTATCAACTGAGTAGGCTTTATGGTGAGATCATACTCCAGAATTTTTGTTATCCATTTCCCTCTCTTCCCTTCACAGTCAGGTTGAACCAATATTTCTTTGACTGCATTGCTTGGGACATAAGTTTTGATCTCAGATTGAAGGATATATACTCTAAAGGAATTTGGGGCCTTTATCATGGCATAAGCTTGTTTCTCCATTATTTCATACTTCAATTCAGAATCTCTAAGGGTTTTTCTAAATAAGGATATGGGTTTCTCATATCCTTTCTCATTTCTTTGCATGAGGATATCAACTATGGTGTTTTCTGATGCAAACGATAAAATCATGAATCCTTTGGAAAAATATGGACTAATGAGAACAGGGGCTTGAACAAGAGCCTGCTTAATTCTTTCAAAAGATTCTTTAGCTTCAAGTATCCACTTAATTTCTGCATCCTTTTTCAACATGTCAGTGATTTATTTGGTAATCTCTGCAAAATTAGGTAGAAACCTCCTCAAAAAATTAATTTTACCAATGAAGGACTGAATACACTTCTTGTTTCTTGGAATATATATTTGTTGGATAGCCTTAACTCTTTCTGGATCTATTTTAATACCTTCATGAAAAAAAATATGTCCTAAAATATTTCCTTCCTCCATGGCAAAGTGTGATTTTTTAGGATTAAGTGATATGTCATACCTTCTGCATTTCTCAAAAGTCAACTTCAAATGTTGTAAATGTTCTTCATCAGATGTTGAGAATACAGTGATGTCGTCATGATAAATAACCACAAGCCTGTCTTTTTTAGCAATAAAATCAATATCTGTAGCCCTTTGAAATGTGGCTCCTGCATTCATCAGTCCAAAGGACATATTTTTGTACATAAAAGTGCCCCATGGAGTGGTAAAATATATTTTCTTTTTATCTTCCTCGACCACTGATATTTGATTGTACCCTGAGTATCCATCAAGCATAGAGATCCTCTTCATGCCAACAACTCTCTATAAGATATGATCCTTTTATGGTAATGGTTAATTGTCTTTCAAGGAGAACCTGTTCAAATTCCTAAAGTCCACACAAAGCCTTATCTCTTCGTTCTTCTTCCTGACATGCACAAGGTTGGATACCCATTCATTGTATCTTAGTGGCACTATGATTTTGGTTTGTAATATTCTTTTCAACTCCTTTTCTATTATGGGTAACAATATAGGATTAAATTTCCTAGACTTTTTCTTAACATGTTTAGACCTAGGTTTCAGAGGAATTTTATGCTGTATGATCTCTGTATCAAATAATTTCAAATGTTCATAAGACCACGCAAATATATCTGAATATTTATTCATTAACTCAACATATGTTATTCTATATTTCTTTGACATTTTCTTAGATATTTTTACCAACCTGGGATTTGTATCAAGACTTATGTCACCGTCTACTACATTTGTGATCGAACAACCTCTCTAGTGGAACAAAACATTTAGGCATATGGTTTGTCTTGAGTTCAATGATTGTTTGCCCAACAACAGTATCTTGAATGACCTCTGCAGCATGTATTTCCGCTTCACCATTTTCATCATCCTGATCTATTGAAATGTTAGAAAACTCTTCAATAGTTTTCAAGAATCTTTGAATTTCCTCGTCATCTTTAAAAACCTGCCAATGTTTTATATTAACTGGTATTGAGGGTCTATGTCTGACCTTAACGTCAAACTTCAGATTAAGAAACGATGGAGTTTTAAAGTTGCTAGCTACAAGTGCCAAAGAGTCAACCTGCTAATTTAAATTTTTGTGCACAAAAGTAATATTGAATGCCAAAAAGAAATTATCCACATAATCCCACAACTCATTTATATATTGTTTCAACCTTTGTTGTTTGGTTTGATATATATTTTTGATCTGGTAAATAATTAATTTTGAATCTCCAAAAACTGAAAGTTTATCTATACCCATATCTTTTGCATCTTTCAAACCTAATAGTAAGGATTCATACTCAGTAATGTTTTTGGTGGTGTCAAATTCAAGTTTATATGACATAGGAATCACCTCCTTAGTAGGGGAAATGAAGACAGTTCTAGCTCTAGAACCTTCTTTAGAACATGCTCCATCAAAATACATTTTCCGAATAAAATTATATTCACTATCTCCAACTGCAGTTGTTGTCTTCCTAACTGACACTTCTACCATCTCATCACTCATATGAAAAATAGAAGAACCAAGATCGTCTTCTACAACATATATAGGATGATTAGTGGGGATTTCATGATCACTTACCAAATAATCCAGTCTTACTTCTCTGTATAATATTCGTTGTTCACCACCAAAAACCGGTATGGTTGCATAGCTAAGATCCATCTGTAGAGTACCACCTACCTTCTTGGCCCAAGATCTTGAAAGAAGCATTCCAAATTTTGGTGGTATGTCAGCCACAACAACATCTAATACCACAATTTTCATAGGTAGTTAGGAAAGAGTAACAACCACATATTTGATAACTCCAAGGCATTTGAATTTCTTGGATTCAAAAGAATATAGATCATGATATGGTCTAGTAATATCCAAACCTAATTCTTCCATCACCACCTTAGGCATGCCATTATGTGAGGCACCATAATCCATTAGGAATTTGTGAAATATATTGTCATGGACATTTAATGAAATGTAGAATGGGGGAGAGGCATCAATTTTGTCTTGAATGTGAGGTCCAATAGTTACAATAGGGTTTTCATCTTCTAGATTGACTGTATCTGAAAAGGTAACTTGAGCTAGAGACTGTAGAGCCTTGAGAATAGTCTTTCTACATGGTTCTGTTTTCATGAGTTCTAATAATGTCACTGAAATCTTGATTTTGTTGATTTCATGTTCTAAACTGAAAGAAGAAACATTTATTTCTGGTTCCTTTATGTCAGCAGTACTATCCTTGGTAGGTTGTTTCAATGGTTGATTAGCCTGATTCTTAGGACTTCTTTTGATGATTCTTGTTTTAACTGGAGTACTGACCTTCTTTGTGGAAACATGTGTATCAAATTTAGGTGTATTTGAACAAGATATGAGATTGTACTTCTTCCTTTTAGGTTCCTTTTTGATGATCTCATCAACATCCCCTTCCTCAAACTGGTTTAAAATCAAAGCATATTCATAATCCTACTGTGTCACATGCATAGGAGATGCTTCAGAATCATTTAGGTGAACTACAAGGTCATCTTCTGTATCATCTTCATCCTCTTTCTCATCTACTGCATTATTCTGGAAAGGAGGCAAAACCTTTTGATCATCTTGTTTTTTCCTTTCCCTTCGTAATATTTGAGGTGCATTGTTCTGTCTCCTAAACTGAATTTGGGTTCTAAATTGAACTGAGGTTGTTTTTGTTCCATATTCAACCTTTCCATCTTAGATGTCAGAGTTTTCAACATCTTAGCCATTTCATCCATCTTAGAATCAAATGTTGTATTAGAAGATGAAGGAAACTCTTCTTTTTTATTTTTGTTGTCTCTATCACTCCTAGACTTCAATTTGTCTGCTGCTAATATGTTTGATTCTACCTTGATAGCAGCATTTTGCATCAGGATAAGGGTAGAAGCCCTTCTTTCCCTGAGAAACAAGGAAAATCAGCATCAAAATCATTGGAAAAAGTGATTTTAGCTAATGTCTTGGAAGGTTTAATATCCTCTGGAATTTTACCATACATCTAGTTGAATATTTTTGTAAAATCAGGTATTGATTCACCTTGTTCCCTTTTTAAAGGACCAAATTCGGTGATATAGTATAAAAATTCTTTATGTCTTCCCAGTGTTTAATAAAGGCATGATCTAAGGCCACAATATCAACAATTGAATTAGGAGGTAAACTCTTGAACCACTTTCTTGCTTCACCATTTAAACTCTACAAAAATAATCTCATCCACACATCTGCATGCTCTACATTAAAATTGTCTGCAAAACTACAAAATGAACTCAACTGCTCTTCACCAGTAAATGCTCCATGTCCATTAAATCTGGGCAAGTATCTCATGTAATCATTAGGTGCAAAAGCAAACATGACTTGTGGTAGGATCAAAGGGGCATACCTTGCAACAACAATTTCATCCATTCTATTAGTAGCCATACTTTCTATCTTTGACGTATGAGATTTGGGAGTAAGAAAGATTGGTGATGTTGGAGGTGAAATTTTCCCTTGTGTATGACAATTTAACTATATTGTCACTAAGTCTTGTTCTTTAGTAGATAAGGATTTCTCTTATGGACTATGAACAGACGAAGGGCCCAGAAATAGAGGATTTTCAAAAGAAGAATAATGTGATTTAAAATATTCAGATGAGAGAGATCCAAGAGAAGAAGAAGATGTCTCTGGTTCACTTTTAATATCTATATTGTGATCTCCCAAACTTTCAGTCGCAGGCAAGGTATTTTAATACTCCTGTTTAATGAGTTCAGTAAGTAACTTCCACTGTTCTAGATTTAATTCTGAGATAGTTGAAGGGAATGAAATTGTATCAGGCTTAGTAATAGGTTTGAATTCACTTTCAGGAATCACCTCCTCATCCACTTGGGTTTTGGTGATTTCAGAGGATTGTCCCTGAAACATATCTGAAGACAATTTTCCCTTTGAGAGAGAAGACTGTCCAGAAACAACCTTAGGTTTTGTTAATAACTTTTCAGGATTTGGAACTGTTGCTACAGGCTCAGGATCTGTATTTTTTCTGGTTACTGGTCTCTTAGTAGATGATGAATAAGTTAGAGGAGTTCTAGGTCCTTTACCTTCTCTTTTGGGAGCGATAATTACCACAGAGGAGTCGCCAGGTGATTAATCACAGTCTTAAATAATGTTCAAGATCTTGTTCACCATCAAGATTTGAATCTAATCTTGTCATTTCCACAGGGAAGATATATTTGTTTCTTTGTCCCTAGCAATGGCAGCAAAAGATGTCAGTCCCTAAAGTTGCACTTGACAATGAGAGGTAAATCTAGGGCATCATTGGTTTATTGCAAAGTGTTTTAAAGGCTTTTTATGATTTGGTTTTTTGAGTAAGGTGGTTGAAAATTGGCTCAAGGGTATAACATAACATGAAAATCCAAATTAGAACAAAGTATATCGCATTGACTGGTTAAAAGGTAGTCATATAGATAGATTAGACTGATAAGAAAAAGAGAAAATGAAGCTTTTAATTTTTCAACTTCACATAAATTCTTGTCCTAGTATATCATAAAGAAACAAGACCATCATCTTGAAATCAAAAATTGAAAATAACTTCCACAGTAAATTCTTCACTGTATTAATTAATAATCAAGAGACAAATGCATTGCAATGTGAATAATGAATTCAAGCATGAAGAAAGAAAACAAAGTAGAAAAGATTGTCTAGCCATCCTTATGCCTTTTCTATTAAGTGTCAAATAGAATGGTAATGCCTTACACAAACTTTCAACATAAGTCTTCTGGATCTCCAAATTTTTGACCTTAACAGAGTCTTTCCTCTGCCTATTTAAACTATCCACAAAATCCCTTATCCTATTTTCTAGAATGTTCTTAATGACTATATCTTGATAGCATCTATCTATTAGGGGGGTTAGCTCAAAAAGAGAGTTTAAATTCCAAAAATAGATCATTGCTCAATAACTTAATATCGTATGATCTTGCCAGCATTACATTTGATTCTACAAAATAGGGATTAGTTTGATCTAGTCATACATTTTCAGGTCTTTGTATTTCACAGGCCAAAATGAGTAGACACTGCCATATTTCCTAGAAAACATCAAAATTAAGATTGTAACAATCATTGTGAAACTTTTAGGGTATGATAATTGCAGTAGATTTGGCAGTTTTTTGTTTGAGCTTTGTGGTAAGCACGACATTATGAAAATAGAGTTTGAAGTTGATTTCTTTGATTTCTTTGAGAAATTATGTTGTAGGAAAATCTCCCTGTGGATAGGTAGATTGCCTCAAAGAGCTTGACCCTAACTCTAAGACAGAAAATGCTTAACGTGGACACTGACTTGCTTTCAAATATATCTAAACTTTAACACATGAGAAGGAAGGATAACATAAGTACCTCTTTATCGATGTTTTTCCCTACACGCTCCGAGTTGCGCTCCGATCCTTTGCTCCTCGCTAGATCCTGTGGACAAACAAGATATGACCACTTCCTACTCTATTGATATTAGCTTGAAAATAGATCTATCTATCAATGATAAGTTCATGTAACATCAAACATATACTAGAAAGAAATAGGCCAAGCATGTCATATTGATGAGAATAACGACAACAATACTTACAATCATAGATGCAAATGCGATAGCTTCGTCAAGTTCCCTTCGTCTAACCCTTGCCTGAAAGATCCACAAACTGGATGGCAGTAGCTTCACTGATCACTCTCCTTTGGCTGACTGTGTATTTCCTATGAGATCATAGGTTTCATGCTAGCAGTTTCTCCTCCTTTCCACCATCATAGAGCCTGCTTATATAGGTTAAGAGGAGCTTAACCTCTTGAGTTATCTTTAGAACAAGTTGGGGAACTTCCTCCTCAGATCAGAGATCTCTTGATGAAACCAAGAATTCGAATAAAACTACCTCCTAATCTTGAAAGATCCTCCCCTTATTCTCCTCAACGGGCCAGCTACTGCCTCAAATTAGGCAGTGCTCCCTTAGAAGGAGCATCAGAGCGTTGTAGCGCTCCCTGAGAAGCTTAAGGGAAGCGCCAGCACTCCAAAAGTGAGTAGCGCTCCTTCAGAAGGGAAGGGGAGCATTATAATGCCCCCTAATGCCTTGTATGGGAGAGCCAACGCTCCTAAGGCTGATATAGGGGAGCGCTCCCCCTCAAAACCTTTGTTTCAGAGCTCTCTTCAGGTGTTAAGAGTTCCTTGTTTTCAGTTAACCAGATCTTCTTCTTCAAATCAAGTACATGAGATGTTTTAAGTGTCTCTTTAGTGTCATCGACATGGCAGTATGCTCGAACATTGTTTGTGACACTTGTGACCAACTTGCGACACTTGCGAAAGTTGTAAGGAAGATGCGACACTTACGACAATTGAGAAGAACATCCGACACTTATCCATTTGAGTAATTTTGACGTGTAACAAATTCCCTTTGATCTTTTTTCTTCTTCTTGAAAACTTGAATTATTTCTTGCTAACGAGCATAACATTGTTCTATATGTGTATTTTCTCTTTTCAACTGTCTCACTGTCTTCTAGAGTTCCTTGATCCTTTCTCTATCAGTTCTGACTTTGACCATGAATTCAAAGAACTCTTCAAAAGGTGGAGGCTCATTCATATTTACGTCAACCTTGGGTTCTCTCAATTTAACTTGGTATTTAGAAACCAATTCAGAGTTGTGTTATTCATTAGAACTTACTGAATCCATGGATTCTTGCATATCTGATATGTGATCTGAATCTACAAGGTAACCCTTTTTATTTTCAGGGATCTCACTGATACCTTTAGAAAATTCTTTATCTTTTTCCAATCTAGTTGTATCTCTTTTTACAGGTCCTATAGATGATGAAACAATCTCTTTACCTCTTTTTGTTGGTTTCTTATGCAATGGAGGTCTTTTTGCTTTTTTCCTAATACCTGCTTCAGCATCTTCAGAGTGATCTTTTATAACTATGATGTTTTCTTCTTTGATTGAGAGATTGAACATGGCTTTGGACTTCATTCTATATTTGTTGGTAACCCTAGTAGAATTCCTTCTAGGGTTTTGAGAGAGAGGCACACCTTTATTCTTTGTCATTTTGATTGCATTTCCCTTTTTACTGGTGGATGGTAGTTCATGCTTGGTTGTAGTTTGAATATAAAAATATTCATCTGAATCTTCTTCCCCTTTAACATATTCCTCAAAAAACATTTTGATTTCTCGATCCAACTTCTGTCTTTTACCTCTGCTATTCCTTATCACCCTGACAATAGGCATTTCTTCTTTGACAGGGGTTTCATCACTTGAAATATTTTGTTTTTGTGTGACATTCCTTTTTCCTTTCCTCTATTTGCTCGACTGTGGGTTAGGGTTTAAATATTGCATGAGCCAGCTCCAGGGTTTATGTATTTCTCTCAAAGCAGACACAACTAAAGTATTAATTAAGACTTGATAAAATAGGATGCTCTTTGCATTGGAGGAGAGTAATTGCACTCTTTTTGACATCTTTGTCAAGATTTTGAGTAGAAAGTAAGGTAGATTTAAAGGATAATCACAATTTAGATGTATTAATAACCTGATGTGGTAGATATAGATTAGTGAGAATCTATCTTCGTAGGTGATATACCTATGGATAACAATCAGAGTAGTGTGTCATTCTGGTCTGATCCAGCTGTGAGGAACTCCCTTTCTCCAATTTGGATTTTGCTTGTCTGGAAGCAATAATTGATTTACAAACTATGTAACCACATTCTCCTTCTTCCACCATCATTCTCCTCCAACCACCAATCTGCAAGCTTTGGCAATTGTCTATTCTGTCACCAACATCAGGAGCTTCTCGATCTCCACTTCGTAACCATCAAAGTTCAATGAAAACTCCATAGACACCTATTCATCATGACCTTGGAATGTGGTAAGGAATTCGAACCAACCAACATCTCTGAACCTTTGACCCATCTGAGGATAAGCTTCGAGGAATTCAACACCCTCGGGTTCTAATATGACCACTTGTTTTCTCCTTTTAGGCACCATTGAAACATGCTGCTACAATTGACACTGCTCAGATTTTGAATATGTTACTTGCAATCGGTTAATATATAACCGTTCTCCTGAGAAAACGTGTACACTTAAAATTCAGCAAAATCATTACTGTAACATCCCGCTCTGGCGCATTGAGAAAACTTATTTTTTGATGACACTTGCTCACAAGTGATCTGGACCTTTCTGATGTTAAACCATTTATACTTGATTATGATGCGATTGACAGACGACATG
>JASDQU010754596.1:92449-103817 GCA_032191745.1 Picea mariana
CTTTGGAGATAGTTCTTTGATAACATTAAGAAGAATAGGATTCCTTATCATCTTCTATATCATTTACTTTGGATATTGTTCTTTGATAACATTAAGGAAATTTAGCTATCATACTTGATTGGTTGTGTTGGCGTTCCTCTATGAAAACATTTGTTTTCTTCGTTAATTCCAAAAAAATAGGATTCCTTGTCATCTTCTATATCATTTACTTTGGAGATTGTTCTTTGATAACATTAAGGAAATTTAGCTATCATACTTGATAGGTTGTGTTGGCGTTCTTCTATGAAAACATTTGTTTTCTTCGTTAATTCCAAAGAGGCTTGTGTGATGATTTAGGGTTTCCCAAAAGCTACAATTATAAAAGACTCTCCTTTTTTGGCGTTCTTGGCACCTCGTCATGTTCACGATATATTCAACATTGGTCACCATTATTTTCACTACCAAATTAAAAATTATGTGGAGGGTGTTGTATTGCTTATTTGGTTGTGTTTTGACTACATATTTATTAAAGTACATCTTATTGAATGCATATTAAAGGAGGATTGTGATGTATATTTGGCTGGTCAAACAGTTTTTAACACTATGAAGGATGATGCATATGTATTAAAGTATGTAACATCCCACTCTGGCGCACTGAGAACCCTTATTATTTGAGGACACTTGCTCGCAAGTGATCTGGACTTTTATGATGTAGAACATTTATACTTGATTATGATGAGATTGACAGATGACATGATGTGTTACTATTTGATGTAGACAGGTGATATTGACTCAGTTTCATTGAGTGTGCAGGGTTTTTGACCGTGAGGATGCAGGGGCATCGGTAGAACCCCCCATGGACTCCAGACTGAGTCAGGGAGTGTTCTTTTGGGTTGATATGTTTACTATGATGTTTCATTTGATTTGATGATTTGATGTGACATTCTGACATGATTTTTGATGATGCAGGCTGACGATAGCTTGCCGACCAAACTCACATATGGAGTAAAGGGGCCACACACTATTTGCAGAGAGGTTGAGGGAGAGGGGTGGACAACATCCCTGCCACCGCCTACTAGCACTCCTGCTGTGGCTCGAACTGTAGGTTAACGATTACCTAGTTCGAGAGGATCCACGATGTCGTGAGGGCAGACTGCGACAGTCGCTCACGATGATTCTAAGGGGTGTGCAATAAGGCGGGGGCCTTATTCCTTAGAACCCTTAGTCTCCTNACTTATTATTTGAGGACACTTGCTCGCAAGTGATCTGGACTTTTATGATGTTAGACCATTTATACTTGATTATGATGCGATTGCCAGATGATATGATGTGTTACTATTTGATGTAGACAGGTGCTATTGACTCAGTTTTATTGAGTGTGCAAGGTTCTTGACCCTGAGGATGCAGAGGCATCGGTAGAACCCCCTTGGACTCTAGACTAAGTGAGGGAGTGTGCTTTTGGGTTGATATATTTACTGTGATGTTTCATTGATTTGATGATTTAATGTTGACCTTTTTGACATGATTGTTGATGATGCAGGCTGACGATAGCTTGTCGACCAGACTCACATATGGAGTAAAGGGTCCACACATGATTTGCAGAGAGGTTGAGGGAGAGGGGTGGACAGCAGCCCTGCCACCTCCTACTAGCACTCTCGTTGTGGCTCGAACTGTAGGTTAACGATTACCTAGTTCGAGAGGATCCACGATCCCATGAGGGAAGACTGCGACAGTCGCTCACGATGATTCTAAGGGGTGTGCAATAAGGCGGGGGCCTTATTCCTTAGAACCCTTAGTCTCCTACAAGTTCACCTGGCGGAGTGTTGACTCCAGGGGTTATAGATGTCTACCAATCAGTCCAGTTGCTGAGTGGAACCCTTGGAGCACGTGGTGCATCCTGAAGGGCACATCGCACAAAAGAAACTCAGTTGGCGAGTGGCTCCCTTGGAGCACGTGGTGCATCCTGAAGGGCACGTCGCACAAAAGAAACTCAGTTGGCGAGTGGCACCCTTGGAGCATGTGGTGTGTGCTGAAGGGCACGTCGCGATAATGTGGAGGAAGGAGTCAGCCTAAACATCCCTAAGTCATCCACACCTGAATAATCCCTTAAGAAATTCCCCTAACTAGGCGTCGCCAGTTCATAATTTGAGCCCTATGTCAAAAAAAAAAAAACTAATTCAAGACTATACATTAAGTATTCATTACCCCTATGATTTGCAGCCTCCACCTAATCCAAGGAGTTTCCTTCCTTAATTAAATACATAAAACAATTCCTCCGTTAAGTGAATTCATAACGTAATTCCTTCCTTAATCGCATACATAAGGCCTTTCCTCATTCCCAGTAATAAGCTTGATAATTTGTCTTTTTAGTGAAGGTACTACTACTTCGCCCTAACATAGTAATCAAAACTTAACCATATCCTAATAACAACACCATTATATTCTAGCTCACAATAGCTCTGCAATTCAAATAACATTAGAATTTCATTTCCTACTAGCTAAGCATTAACAATACAAGTGCTAATGATAAAATTGAACAAAAAAAAACCCACTTAAGCTAATGTGAGTCTTCATAAAGGGTGTAGGGAAAAATAAAGAGATTTAATAAATTAATTCAATTAGGGGGTTGTAAAGTTGAAAAGAAGAAATTAATTAGTTAACTAAGGGTAGTTAAAAGAAAAATAGATATATATATATATATATATTTATGATTTTAAAAAAATATAATGAAAAGATGCTTAACGCATTTCCCTTTTTGAGTTTTCAAAAAATAATAAAAGAAAAAGAAATAAAAGGGGGGAAAACTTAAAAGAAATATGATTTAGGGTTTTTGAGGAAAACCTAATGGGATTAGGTGAAAAGAGGATAAAAGAAAGGGAAGGGAAAAGAAGAAAGGAGGGGGGGGGATCTGCTATGAGATAGGGTTATGTTGTCAAAATTGGAACTGGACTGATTGCTTGTAGGAGTTGGCGATTTTTCTTAGCTGACTTGAGTGGTAGCTCAGCCTTGGAGGCAAGCTGAGAAGCTAGGTTACTGTCTAGATTGTGTGTGGCCCCTTTGTGGCTTGGGGGGCTAAGGGGGAAGGAGAGTACCCCTATAATTTGGCTGGGAGGTACCGGTGAGTTCTTTACGGTCGGCGAGCGGGAGCATCAAGGAGCACGTGGATGCCAACCGGAGCGGGCGAGCAGGCCAAAGTATGTTTTTTTATTTTTGGTGGAATGATAGTCTCTGGTTGTGTTTGAAATTTAGATGGTTGTGTCTATATATTGGATGAATGCTTTCAGCTTTTTGATAAAGGTTAGATAGAATGGTTGTAATGAACCACAGGAATCGACCCATCTTATGCTGTAAAAAAAAAAAAATGAGCAGGGCAGTTTNGATTGCTTGTAGAAGTTGGGGATTTTTCTCAGCTAACTTGAGTGGTAGCTCAGCCTTGGAGGTGAGCTCAGAAGCTAGGTTACTGTCTGGATTGTGTGTGGCCCCTTTGCAGCTCGGGGGGATAAGGGGGAAGGAGAGTACCCCTAGCGTTTGGCTGGGAGGTACCGGTGAGTTCTTTACGGTCGGCGAGCGAGAGAATCAAGGAGAACGCGGACGCCAACCGGAGCAGGCGAGCAGGCCAAGGTATGTTTTTTTATTTTTGGTGGAATGATAGTCTCTAGTTGCGTTTGAAATTTACATGGCTGTGTCTATATATTGGATGAATGCTTTCAGCTTTTTGATAAAGGTTAGATAGAATGGTTGCAATGAACCACAGGAATCGACCCATCTTATGCTGTAAAAAAAAAAAAAAATGAGCAGGGTAGTTTATGGTTCTTCGTTTGGCACAGTTTTAGGGTTTCTCTTTTCATATGCTGGGCATTTTCTTTTTACTATGTTCGTTTTCACCGTGGGTTCTCCTTATACTTGCTGGGTGTTTTTTTACATCTAGTGGCAGTCTTTTGTTGTCGGTTTCTCTTTTCATATGATGGGCATTTTCATATATTTAGTGGCAGTTTTTTTTTTGGTGGGTTTCCCTTTTTATTTGCTCGGTGTTGAATACAGTCGGCAATTTTATAGTGGGATTTCTCTTTTATTTTGGGTGTTTGAATCTACTGTGGGCATTGATTTTTCTGCCGGGCGTGTATTGACTTCACTGGGGTGCTTTACCTTTACTATTTTT
The DNA here is from genome assembly GCA_032191745.1 of Picea mariana. Classification (NCBI taxonomy): domain Eukaryota; kingdom Viridiplantae; phylum Streptophyta; class Pinopsida; order Pinales; family Pinaceae; genus Picea; species Picea mariana. The sequence continues at coordinate 96,588 of JASDQU010754596.1, forward strand.
TTTTATTAATGGTGGTGACCGTTTTCGATCCTTCTGTAGGCAGTCTTTTTCCCCCTCTGTCCTCGCCTTGACTGATACCCTTCCTTGATGTCGACTTGCTAGAAATTTCGACCTGGCGTACTGCGCGCCTGAGATAGATGGCAATGCATTTTCTCTTTGAGTTCAAACGTATTGCATTTTCTCCATGGTAGAATATATTTAGGTTTTTAATTATTGATGTTCAATTTTAATTTCAATACAGTGGACTACTTATGTAAAATGTTTAAAAGAAGATTCCCTTTCATTGCAACTCAACCTAAACAAGAATGAAGCCCGATTGCTGGCTTAGTTCTGTTAATCCGGCCTAATGGTTTAACTTACAATATGTCTTCCTTTACTTCAGTATTGCAAACTAAATCCCCTTTACCAAGACAACCAATTCTTATCGCATATCGAAATAAATCATCTTGCCTCGCTGACCGACTGTCTTATCTGCAGATTAGGATGACTGATTGAATGCAATTTTAGTTGCCTCGACCTATGTACAAGTCATCTATCGTATATTGAAAAATGTTGTTCTCTCCTTTCTCAAACTGTCAACAACACAACAATCGAAGTGGTCCTCCACTGTCTCTTCAAAATATTTAAAGAAATGCTTACGATCACGCTCATTTCATATTAGAGTTTATGCATAGCTCCTAGGTGCTTGCCCCTTCAGATTCTTTTTCTTATAATTCCCTACCAAAAATAGGGAACTAACAATTTATTATTTTTCCATTAACCATGCGATCATTACCTTGTAGTAAATTTTCAGTTTTTCTTATAGCCATCGAAGTGATGCCCCCTATACAGGTTTCAGATCCATGAGCAATATTCTTCGATTCTATTAGCAATCAAAGAAATGGCCTATGCCACCCTTATATATTTACCTGTTGTATTTACCTGTTGTGCATCCGGATTAATGGCCACATGGTATCTGTGGGCGGAGTCATACAACCCTGATGCACAACTAACGATTGGTTCGTGCATGGCGACGGTGGGCAGCACCACCCACCATCGGTCGAATCATGGGTCTTGGTTCGTTGTTGGATAAAGCATTCTGGAAGTTTGATTGACTTGATTCTTCTTTCATTTTTGAGTGCCCTACCAGATTTAGTCATTTCCCTTCATTATTGTCTTAAGCGTAGGAGTCATTCCAGATGGGGCTGTCCGAGAAATAATAAATGATTTACCTTCTCCTTTAGATTTGGGCGATCTCTCCTTGCTGGTGACAGACCTAAGCCATCCACCCTAATTAAATTTAAATGCCACCAACCCTCCAAATCATTGCTTCCTGGAAGCAGCTACGGCTGATCTGATAAGTTGTATTTAGTGGTTAGTTAAAATGCAATATAATTGTTTTTTTTTGCTATCTATTAATTTGATTATTCAACTATTATATAATGGCTATTTACCTTACTGATTAGGAATTTGCAGCGTTATTTGATGGCAGTATTGGCTTAGAACGTCAATGGATATTTATTTAAAACTGTTAGGTGAATGTCAGTGACAGGTAACGTAAGGGGATGTGTGTATTTATGGAGAATTTAAAGTAACCAGGTAAATGAAAAGGGCAGAATAATTGATACCAGTAACTTATTTTTATATGTTATTAATTTTTAGTTATAGTGTTTTTCCATTCTTGATTAAAACCTAATTATTAATGGTGTTTTTAATGCGCACACTTAATTTAAAGTTATATCTACATTTTATTACGTTTTTAGTGCTTTTTCTATTTTCCTTACATTCTAATTGGTGCCTTTAATATGCACATTTAATTATTCATAAAGGCAAAGCTATTGGAAGAAGATTGCATATATAATTATGGGTTAATGGCTCTTGATCAAGCTTGAGTGAGTTAATGAGTTAGGTTAATGATTTCTTTAAAACGTTGCTTGAATTAATGAGTTTAGTTAATGAGTTTAACTAATGAGTTTAGTTAAAGAGTTTAGTTAAGGAGTTTAGCTAATTAATGAGTTTAATTAATGAGTTTAGTTAATGAGTTCAGTTAATGAGTTTAGTTAATTAATGAGTTTAATTAACGAGTTTAGTTAATGAGTTTAGTTAATGAGCTGAACGTTGCTTAAATTAGAAATTAAAGGTTAAACTATGCTTTAAGTGATAAACTGTCACCATTCATTATTCTGGATTAAAATTTAATTGAGTTCCATGATTTAGGATGTTGCTTTATTTATGACAGTATAATTATAGACTAATGCCATTTGCATTTAATGATAAATCACCACTCTTCATTTTATTTATAGTAAATGCTTGAGTTAATGGATTTTAGACCATTACACTAACCTTATTTCGAATGTTAAGGTAGCTGTAAGTGAAAACCTTTATCTAGTCTTTACTCTTGATTAATATGGATCAACAATTTGGTTAAATGTTATCCGAGTCGAAAATAGACTTGCACAATAAGGTCCCGGGTTGATTAATTTTAGAAGGAACCTAGAAGACAAATTTGATCTATGGTTGCACGATGGAATGGTCTTAAGCCTAGGATAGATTGTAGTCCTTGTTCAAATAATTGGGGTACCGGGTAGTAAACTTATGTGCGCTTGGTCTGCTTGCGTCTGGCGGGATGTAGACACCTCCATGTTCCTCAGAACAGTCGCCAGCACTGAGACCTTAAATGGTTAAAATCGATGGGAACCTGGGCTTGAGCATTTCTTATGTGTCTTGGAGGTCCTAACCATTGCAGGGTAGGATGGCGAGTAGTCAGTTCTACTTATCGTCGTGTGATCGTCGTTATGCATGCAGTTACTTGTCACACGTCATTGTTGTCTTTCATGTTCATCCTGGTTGCGTCTTGTTGGACGTCGAGTGGCGACATAGAGTCTAGAGTGTCTGTTACTTCTATACGTGCGCACACACCTTAACCACAAAAAAAAATTTGCACCTGTTATCAGAGTTGTTGCCATAACTTAGAGGGTTGTTACATATGGTATCAGAGCCGGTTCGACCTGCGACTTGGGATTTGCTACGGCTTTCGTTGACAGGATTAGATTGATTATACTTCTCCTAATCGAGTTGATTGTGTGCATGCAAGTAATCATGGTTAGAGGATGCCATGGAGGCAGACGACGGGGTGCTAGGGGAGGAGGCGTGACGCCTCTAGCAGCATCCACGCCTGAGGGGTCTAACCCCCAGGGAGGCGAGCAGGTTCTCAGACAGGAGCAGATAGCAGTTGGTGATGTTATTGGGATGATGAGATCCTTTTAGTGCATGTATGAGGCTCTGATCAGCCGATTGGACAGAGACAAGGCCAGGGCGCCGGCACCCACTGAGGTTCCACCGCACGCACCGGCCATTACAGGTAGCATTCACCGTCAACTCGAGAAGGTAAAATTTCTCGAGTTCTTTAGTGCCCCGGACGACGTCACCGCCGAGGCATGGTTGGAGAATATGGAGATGTGCTTCGCACTTCGTGATTATACCTCCAACATGAAGGTCCGGATGGCGGTCTTTCAACTGAAGGGGAGCGCTCTTCTATGGTGGAAGACGCTCCTGCCGCAACTGAACATGGTTGTTGAAGACGTGTCATGGGAACTGTTTGAGGAACGGTTTCGAGAGAGGTACCTTTCAGAGGAATTCATGGAGCATCAGTTCAATGAGTTCAATGCTTTACGACAGGGAGGTCGTATGGTGCCCGAGTACGAGGCACATTTTATGGAGCTGCTCCGGTGTGCTCCGCACCTTAACACTGAGAAGCTCAAGGTCAACAGGTTCATGTTTGGCCTTAATGGCAGTCTGCGTGCAAAGGTTAGGATATTGATGCCTCAAACCTTGCATGACGTTGTCCAAAAGTCCCTCATAGCAGAGGAGGATCTTATCAGCGGGGGTCAGACCAGGACTTTAGTGAGACCCGTAGGGCAGAGTTCATATGGTGCACCACGGCATCAGACACCAGCGAGACATACACCGGGACATCATGGCTTCCAGAGGGGATCCACTTTTGCTACACCCCAATGACCACCGCCTCAGCAGCAGACACCTTAACGAGGACCACAGCACCAACAACAGTGTCGCCCGCAGCAGCAGCAGTTTAGGCCTGNCAGGCAGAGCACCAGTCGACTGTACTCGAGACGACAGGTACTATCGCTGACCAGACCCTTAGTATTTTGATAGACCTAGGAGCTACTGAGAGTTTCATTTCTGGTGCAGCGCTAAAAAGGATTAAGGTAAAGGCTGTCAAACAGGATGATTTTAGCTTCATGGAGATGGCTTCGGGATCCAAACAGAAGGTTGGAGGAAAGGTTACGGGTTGTTCACTTAACTTGGGAGAGTTTTTCACGAGAGTCAACTTATACGTCACAACCTTAGGATCTTATGATGTCATGATCGGTATGGATTGGTTGGAAACGCATGAGGTGATACTCAACTATAAGACGAAATGGTTGAGCTTGGTTGATGACGAAGGACAGAGACGTGTGATTGTGGGAAGAAACCAGGGAGATTCCCTGTGGTTCGTCTCTTCCTTACAGTTACAGAAGAGTATGCGCAAGGGGTGCAAAATTTATGTGATCCTTGTGCTAAACGAAAAGGGAGTAGCGGAAGGTCTAGAACACCTTTCGGTGGTGAAGGAGTTTGCAGACGTATTTCCAGAGGAGTTGCCTGGGAGGCCGCCGGAAAGGGAACTGGAGTTTACCATAGACCTGAAACCGGGAACCAAACCGATAGCAAGAATGCCTTATCAGATGTCGATCCCGGAGTTGCAAGAGTTGAAAATGCAACTGAAGGAGTTGTTGGACCTGGGACTGATACGTGCTAGTGTGTCACCATGGGGTGCATCGGTTATTTTGATATGAAAGAAGGACGGACCATGGAGGCTTTTCCTTGACCACTGTCAACTGAACAAGGTGACGATCAAGAATCAGTATCCCTTACCTAGAATTGATGATCTGTTCGATCAAATGAAGGGCGCAACGGTGTTCTCCAAGATCGATTTGCAATCCAGGTATCACCAGTTACGGATCAAGGAGGATGACATCCCTAAGACCGCCTTTAAGACGAGATTCGGACATTACGAGTTTACTATTTTGCCATTTGAACTGATCAATGCCCCAGGGGTATTCATGAGTTTGATGAACGGGGTGTTCCGCGAGTACTTGGACAAGTTCGTCCAAGTATTCATTGATGATATTTTGATCTACTCTTGGACGAAGGAGGAGCATGACGAGCACTTGTGCTTTGTACTACAATGTTTACGAGAACACAAATTGTATGGGAAGTTGTCCAAATTCTCTTTTTATCAATCACGGATTCACTACTTAGGGCATGTCATCTCAGGCGAAGGTATCACTGTGGATCCAGCCAAGGTTGAGGCTATTATGGAATGGCCTGCGCCAACGAATGTCACCAAAGTGCATAGTTTTATGGATTAGCAGGATACTATCGACGATTTGTTGAGGGTTTTTCGAAGATAGCAATTCTGATCATAGAATTGCAGAAGAAAAAAAAGAAGTTTGTTTGGACAGAGAAATGCACGGAGGCATTTCGGAGGCTTTAAGAGTTGTTGACAACCACGCCGATACTAAAGGTCCTTGGCATGGACGCCGAGTTCTTGGTATGCATTGACGCATCCAAGGAAGGTTTAGGTGGAGTCTTTATGCAGGACGGATGAGTGATCGCTTACATTTCAAGGAAGATGAGAAGGCATGAGGAGAACTACGCGACGCACGATTTGGAATTACTAGCCATCTTATATGCCTTGAAGGTTTGGAGACACTACCTGGTTGGACGAAAATTTGAATTAAAGACTGATCATTGTGGACTACAACACATTTTTACGTAAGGCGACCTGAACGCGCGGCAACGACGTTGGTCGGAATTGCTTAGCGAGTACGACTTCGAGATTACTTACATAAAGGGACTGTGAACAAAGTAGTTGATGCCTTGAGTCGGAGGCCATGCATCCTTTCGGTGTTACCTCTTCAGACAAATCTACGTGAGAAGATCTCACTTTACAGCATGATAATGACTGATACAAAGAAGTCGAGGATTTTATCGGACAAAACACAATGATGGTACCACGATATGAGGGCTATTCATTGGATAACGAGGGGTTATTGAGGTTTAGAGGTCAGATTTATGTACCGCCTAACGATGAGTTGAGGATGCTGATCCTGAGTGAGGCTCATAGAGCAGTTTACATGGCTCACCCAGGAGTTACGAAGATGAGGGCAGACCTTAAACCCTTATTCTTCTAGAAGGGAATGAAGGCCGACATAGTCAACTTTGTGGCTAGATGTCTAGAGTGTCAGCAGGTAAAGGCTGAATATAGACACCTGACAGGATTACTTCAACCACATGCCATTCAGGAATCAAAATGGGAAGTTATTTCGATGGATTTTATTGTTGGATTTCCACTGTCGGCCAGGAGACACGACTTGATTTTTGTACTAGTAGACACTCTAACGAAGAGTGCTCACTTTATTCCTGTGCATACGACATATCAGGCACCTGACATAGCAAGAGTTTTCATCAGTGAGATTGTGAGGCTGCATGGCGTGCCTAAGAAGATAATATCCAATCGAGGATCGGTGTTTACTGGATGATTTTGGACGAGTTTCCAAGAGGCATTGGGAACCCAACTTAATTTTAGTACTGCATATCACCCAGAGATTGATGGGCAGACCAAACAAACAAACCAAACCTTGGAAGACATGTTGCACATGTACGTGATGGACCAACAAAGGTGTTGGGAGGAATTCTTGCCTCTAGTAGAGCTCGCTTACAACAATAGTTACAAGAGCACCATTAAGATGGTGCCTTTTGAGTTTCTTTATGGGCGACTGTTTCAGACGCCCTTGAGTGGGGATCGTCTTGAGGATAGGGTCCTGGTGGGACCAGAAGTGATCCAGGAAATGGAAGAGAAAATGCAAACCATAAGACAAAGGATAAAAGAAGTGCAGGATCGACAGAAGAGTTATGCCGATGCGCACCGAGTCGACCATATTTATGAGGTCGGCGATAGAGTTTTCTTGCGGGTTAAACCGCATAAGAGTTCGATCAAGTTTGGAAAGGGAGATAAACTCGCTCCTAGGTTCATGGGACCTTTTGAGATTGTGGAGAGAAAGGGGCCCGTGGCCTATCGACTAGCCTTGCCTGATTCTTTGAGGCGTATGCATGATGTTTTTCATGTATCTGTTTTGAGACATTATATTAGTGATCCTACACATGTGATTGACCTGAGTTCCTTGCAGG
>JASDQU010754597.1:0-13621 GCA_032191745.1 Picea mariana
GGGTGCTTGTTTCACAAGTCCCACTATAATTTCCAGAATGCTGGTCATTGCAAGACATGAGGTTATTTATAAGATATGTTATTATTTTCCCGTCTAATGCAAGTATCTTGTTGGAGAAGTCTTTACAACTATCCTTTGACTCCATTTCTTATAAATAGTCTAAAGGGTAAGGAAAAACCTAACATGGAAAGCTTACATGAAGGTGAATGAATGAACAGTAAGAAGACCATGTGATACTGATCTTTCCCGTTTTAGAAATTCAAGTCGATTTTCAAGATGGGTTATAACTTGTAGGTAGTTTTATAGTTGAACTTTAGCAAAGTAATGAGTCAAGGCTATTTATTTTATGTATTTATAAGTTTTATGTTTTTACTATAGGAAGGGCCAAAAATCATGTTATGAGATACAACGTAAAGATCCCACTGCAAGCTTGAATTAGATGGCAATAAATCTTTGTTGCTAGCACCTTTAAAATTTATTTTCTTTGCCACTAGATTGACAATTCTCTTTCCAAATTTTATATGACATTTCCCCAAGCCTTTATCTTTATATTTTCAATTTTTCTGTTCACGTACATTTGATGCTGTTTCCTTTTCAATTTTTCTGTTCACGTACATTAGACGCTCTTTCCTTCTTATGAAATAGAATATGCATTTTATGATGGGATTTCATCTACCCCACATGGGGCATTCATCATTCATCTCTTTTGTAGCCCACATTCACGCTTTTGACCCTCCCTATCATTGCTTCTTACTTCCTTTAATTATTACTCGAAATGATTGTTGCTTCCTAGTTCATTTAATGATTACAATGATCATTGCTTCCTACTTCCTTTAATGATTAAATGATCATATGGGTCATGGATGTCCATTGTCACATAATACTTCTATGTTAATCGCTTCCTACCTATATTACCGGAAATGATAATATGGGTCATTATTATGTTAATTGCTTCTTACTTCCTTTAACTTCAACTAGGAAATGATCATATATATGGGTCATTATTAGTGGAAATGATCATATGGGTCATGGATATCCATTGATAAGGTATTTGGGTATTAAATTACTGTTAGGTATTAAATTATTCTCCATTGATTATATGGGTATTATTAATGGAAATGGAAAGATCATATAGGTCATGGATGTGCACCGATTATATAGGTATTATAGCTATTGATTATATGGGTATTATAGCTATTACTAGAAATGATCATATGGATCGTATTATTATTGGAAATGGAAATTATCATTATAGGTCATGGATGTCCATTGATTATATGGGTAATATGGATGTCCATTGATTGTATGTGTATTATTGTAAACGATCATATGAGTCATGGATATCCATTGATTTGATCATATTATTAGAAATGATTATATGGATCATATTATTATTGGAAATGGAAATTATAGGTCATGGATGTTTGATTATATGATTATATGGATTATATGGGTAATATGGATGTCCATTGATTATATGGGTATTATTAATGTACATTGATTATATGTGTATTATTGGAAACGATTATATGAATCATGGATGTCCATTGATTATATGGTATGGGTACATGATTATATGGGTAAAAGATCATTGATTATATGGTATGGGTACATGATTATATGGGTAAAAGATCATATGAGTCATGGATGTCCATTGATTATATGGGTAAAGGATATCTCATGGACATCATATGAGTCATATGAGTCATGATGTGCATTGATTATATGGGTACATCCATTGATTATATGGGTACATCCATTGATTATATGGATAAAAGATCATATGAGTCATGGATGTCCATTGATTATATGGGTCATTGATTATATGGGTAAAGGATGTCGGTAATTCATGGACATGAGCCATGAAAGGCTTCCATGTATTGACATGAAATACTTCCATGTTTGAATATTTTAGAAGATCAAACAATTTACTTCCATGTTCGACTTAAATTCACAATGTTTTTTAAATAAGGTAGGTTTATAGACTTTCATGTTTGAAGATTTTAGAGGATTAAATAAGGCAGGTTTAAATACTTTGATGTTTGAAGATTTTAGGGTATTAAATAACGTGTTTTAAATAAGGTGTCTTAAGGTAGGTTTATGCAAAGGTTTAAAGATTTTAGAAGATCAAACAATATATAGACTTAAATTCACAAAGGGTCTTAAATAAGGTAGGTTTTTGAAGGTTTTTGAATTGTAAAAGGCTACGATGAGTTGAAATAAAATCTTAGATAAGTTCAAAATAACAGAAAAATTACAAATAACAGAAAAAGAAAAATTACAAATAACAGAAAAATTACTATGCAATAAAATCCTCTTATTATTTTATATTTATTTTACAAAATTACAATATTATAAAAAAATCCTTTTATCATTTTGATATTTATTTTTAAAAATTACATTTAATATTTATTTTAAAAAATTACAATAGTGATATAACAAGAAGTTATCCTCCTATCATTTGACATTTTACAAAATTAAAAATATTTGATATTTATTTTTAAAAATTACATTTGATATTTATTTTAAAAAATTACTATTTTAAAAAATTACAATAGTGGTATAACAACAAGTTACCCTCCTAATAGGTTTTTGAAGGTTTTTGAATTGTAAAAGGCTACGATGATTTGAAATAAAATCTTAGATAAGTTCAAAATAACAGAAAAATTACAAATAACAGAAAAAGAAAAATTACAAATAACAGAAAAATTACTATGCAATAAAATCTTCTTATTATTTGATATTTATTTTACAAAATTACAATATTATAAAAAAATCCTTTTATCATTTTGATATTTATTTTTAAAAATTACATTTAATATTTATTTTTAAAAATTACAATAGTGATATAACAAGAAGTTATCCTCCTATCATTTGACATTTTACAAAATTAAAAATATTTGATATTTATTTTAAAAAATTACATTTGATATTTATTTTAAAAAATTACTATTTTAAAAAATTACAATAGTGGTATAACAACAAGTTATCCTCCTATCATTTGACATTTTACAAAATTAAAAATATATAGTATAACAAGTCTTTTTATCAATTTACAAAATTACAAAAATATTAAAAAAAATTACAAAAATATAGGCAATTTTTTCCATTTATCAAGAATTGTTTGACAAAATCATCTATCACTCTTATTTTACTTATTTTACAAAATCACTTATCACTTTTATTTTTAAAAAACACTTTATTTTACAAAAATATCATTCTTATTTTACAAACATATTTATTTTACAAAATCACACATTACTTTTATTTTACAAAAACATCATTCTTATTTTACAATACAAAATCACCCATTACTGATATTTTCTTATTTTACAAAAACATTACTGGTATTTTCTTATTTTACAAAAATATAGGCAATTTCCTCCCTTTAAGCAAATTTGTGTATTTTACAAAAATAAAAGCAAGTTGATTTTTTTTTAGTAAAACAAGCCTCTCATCATTTGTCATTTAATAGATCAAAGTCTATGCATCAAGTGCCACTCTTATGCACTAAGTAGTATAGATTCATTTTTTTTGTTCATATTTCTTAGTATGTTCTAGATTTTGGACATGTCTCTCTACCAAGAGAATGCCAACTGTCCGTATCCATGTTGAGCATGTTTTGAACATTGAATTCTAAAGAATCAAATAAGAGAGATAAAGAGATTGTGAGCGGTTTTTTGTGATGGGATTGGACACTATATTTTGTTTTCATGATTATGAGATGCTTGATGTCTAGTTTGTTATGTTATTTCATTTTATGAATGTTTATAGGAATACAAGATCACTAGAACTTTGATTTTATTTTGCATGTTATGACATGGGAGAGAGCCCAAGTTCTCATTAATGATGTTGTTTATGTGAGATGCTTCACATAAGGGATATGAAGAATAAAGGATCGAAGTGCAAAAGTAACATTGTCAATGATGGAAATATGATATAATATGAACATCTTTGTAGAGAACATGATATGACAAAATCATTTCTTGGTTTGGTAAATAAGTAAGTAGTTACTCCACTTACTTGTTCACTTCTATGCATATTTAATGAAATTTGTATATAATATTTAATGATGTAGGTATCCCCAAGGGTTAGCTCAAGCAGTTTTGAGCCAGACATGAAGTTATCTCTAATGGAGGAGGTCACATGTTTGAATCTCTTGTTCCTCTTGGGGTTAGCCCCATAATCAGGTCGACGATCAACTCCACTAACTCGAGGGTTAGGAATTATCATATTATGTGAATGTAGCCAACACCGTGTGTCATGAACCACAAGTAAAAAAATATTTAATGATGTAGTTTATACATGATTTTGATAAGTTTTATGTTTTATAGGGGAAAACTACATAAAATGAGAAGAAACAAAGTGAAAATAAAGACATATTGTTTCCAACTCGTAGAAGCCAATGCATTAGTAGTTCAATACATGGATATGAAGACAATACTTATGTTCAACAACTTGATATATCACATGATGTCCAAAATATTCTTGATAGATTGAGAATCAAATTTGTGGGAATTTTATTTACAATTAAAGGAAATATTTGAAGGCACATCTATGGAGACTAGTAAGTTATATATTGCCACACCTATTGTGGGAAAGGAGAAACCTATTGATACTTATGCAACTAAACAAGCACCAATTTCATCTCTTCCTCCAAGTAATCTACCAAAAGCTACACYTGTCACATCTACAAATCTTAGTGGATTTGCATCACCCATTGCTAGCTCTGAATATGTATCAACTATTGTTAAAAGACAAAGACTTATTCAAGAGATGTATAGGTGTAAAAAAAKGAAGCCAAAGAAATAAAACTAGAAGGGAAGAAGACTTTCTTGGTGGAGGTAAAAGATGGCCAGTCTACTAGGTAACATGCTTCAAGGTGGGGCACATAGTTGGGCATGAGAATTAGGTGTCTTCCAGATGTTACCAAATCTGGATCAAGTGATACAACAAATGGAAAATGATTTTTATACGATTGGAGGAAGAATATACATAAAACATTACAAGCAAAACATGGGAATTTTGATGAATAATTTTAGACATAAATGCAGAAAATTAAAATGAAAATTTTGATGAATAATTTTAGTCATAAATGCAAAAAATTAATCTTAGAGGAAAAATATAGGGAGAGCAGTTTTTGTTCCAAACAATGGGAATATTTAAAAGAAAGTATGTATTTTGAAGACTATTTCGCAAAGAGTACAAGAGGGAAGAAAGAAAAATATCTGGTGAAGGTTCAATATATTTATTGCCAAGGCAGATTATGAGCAAAAAAAATATAAATTTGCAGGTATATGGATTTTTGGCTGAATATTATACCTTGTGTTGTGCATTTGGATTTGTATATCCTATTGATTATGTGTTGAAAATGATTTGTAGGTTGAAAATATAATAGAGAATTAGGTGTGAAAGAAATGGCTCAATATATGGTAGCCATAGAAAATCCTAAAGATAATAAAATGTCAAAAAATACAACAGAAAGTCCCTTGCCATCTATTGAAGTCCAGAGAAGAAAAATATGAGCCTAATCAACTATCTAAAACCTAAATGATGACTATAATTATGCAATGAAATGTATATATGGCTTGACATATGTCATCCCTAGCTTTCCCCATTAAACCTCTTGTTGTTGCATGGAATAAGGGGGAATTTATTGATTCAGATGAGGTAAGCTAAGTTTCATCCCCTTGCAACCATTTCTTCACTTGAATTTGCAATTTGTTGAAATTTTGTGGAATCCATTTCCCTTCACTCATGAAGCGTCTTTTTTTTTAAATGTAATGGTTATCAATCATAGGAAGAATTTGTAAGTATGCATGGAGGAATAATGGTGAAAGATTCAAAATAGGTCATGTATTTTCAACCACTCATATTATAAAATTACATGAACCGAAACATGCAAATGTATAGTCCTTATAACAACATCAATATTAAATAATATTTTAAATAATACCTATTTTTAGGATTCAACGATTTATTTTGTCGAGTAAATGTTTAGACAATATCCTTGTTATTGCATTTATAAGTGGCCTAAGAGAAGTCATGGTATGTGACATTTGTGAAATCCATTTGGAAATACATGTGAAAGTTCTAAAATAGATTCAAGTTTTGAGTTCATGTATGAATTTAACCCAATAAATATGGGATTTATCCAAGAAATAAATGAGAAACAAAGGTAAGCTATATACGAATAATACTCAAATATGTGTCATTGCTAAGTTTGGTTGTGGAAAAAGTTGATAGGATGACCATATACTTGGCTCAAAAATTCCCTATACCTGACTCATGATTTCTATAAATATCATTCATGTAGCTTGTACTACCTAAAGTAGAACTTAAATATTTGTTATTATCTCAATTTGGAGATATTTTGTCCAATGGTAGTAAATAGTGTTGAATATTTGGTTGTCCTTGAAAATATGGTCATACACTGGGAGATAACCTTCAACTTGTTCCCTGAGACATTTGTAATTTTCTTCAGTCAACTTGGCCCCACTTTCCATTGTCTCATATTAATCTATAGCCAACTTTTGTAACTTTTTTCCCAACCTAATATCTCATCCGACCATAATTTTGTCAACTAGTTTTATTCTTCCTTGAAGGACACCAAAAATACAGTCCTTGCACCTACAAGAATTTTAATCATCACATAGCTACTTTTTGTATTGGGAACATCAAGGCCCTTCTTCAATAAATTTCTAAAAGGGGTATGATTATCATCAAAATAAATGCAATGGTTCCCTCTGTCATTTCCAAAGTGGATAATTGGTGAAGCACATCATAAAAAGAATGCTAGAATACAAATGGATAATTGGTGAAGCACATCATAAAAAGAATGCTAGAATACAATATGTTTCTTGATAAATAATGCACACCATACAACTAATGGAACCTTTATTCCTCATCAATGTAAGACTTTGGATGCCATCAACCTTCCTTGGATCTCTTTACACACAAAAATTGTCTATCAATAAACCTATCAAAATCCATATTAATTGCATGAAAAAATTTCTTAGAGGGTCTTCACATGATAGGATAGAGAAAAATGCATTTGCAAAATCTAGCAAGAATGTTAATGCTAATGTTTTTCCAAGGATTAACTCTTTTCATTTGAAAATAATCATATTTTTTTCAAAGAGGCCAAATACTTTAGTGTTGGTTTGATACATAGTAAGGACAATAATTCATCTTATGTTTAGAAGTTCCTCAACATCAAAAGTGTAGATACACTATTAAGATGAGAGATGGGTTCATATATAACCATTAATTATGGCCTTGTTGGGAGTTCCCTTGCTATCCTGATGCATTTTTCCTCTTCACTTCTATAATACTTTCATTACATGTTGGAGAGGAAACACATGTGACACCAACATTTCATTTTATTTGACATGTAGGAAAAACCACAAATTACAATTTTATATGCACATTTTTGCAACCAGTTCTTTTATGTGATATTTATGAAATACGTTTGGAAATAGACGCCCAATGTGTGAAAGTTACATTTTTGCAAGCAATCATTTAATGTGACATTTGTGAAATCCATTTGGAAATAAATTTCCAACTTGTGAAAGTTCCACATTCATGAATTAATTTGATTTAGTCTTTTTATTTGTGGTTTCTATTCATGTTTTCACAATCTCTTATCACAAAAAGGGAGCATGTGATGGGAAATTTATCTCATATATAGGTAAGGGTCAAACTTAGCAATAATTTAACAATGACCTAAAATTTAGGAAGCTTTAAAGTTTATAACCTATATCTGAAGTGAATAAGGGTCAAACTTAGCAATAATTTAACAATGACCTAAAATTTAGGAAGCTTTAAAGTTTATAACCTATATCTGAAGTGAAGTCTTTTCACTTCCATCATATTGTTTAGAGAAAATTTCCCATATCTTCAAGGTTTTTTCTTACCTACCATTTTTTAGATTATGAGAATTGTATTTCTCTAATACCATGTAGGAAATTTATCCTCTATTAGATACGTTGTTTTTTAGAGAATTAGCATTAAATAACATTTTTCACATAGTTTCTTAAAGTTTCATTGTTAGTGTGTTTCATGGATATATTCATTTAACATGATATGTTAAGATGCCCATAAAATAAAACTAGGCTCCTGGTACTTATACAAATTGAGAGTTCCCTTGGCATATCTTTCATATCATTTGGATTTCAATACATATATGGAAATCAATATGATAGTCTAATTATCATTGGTAAAAGTTTATTATGTATTGTTGAGAGAACATATTTGTTTCATCCTAAGGAAATTAAATTGTAATTTGTATTCTTCAAAGCTTGTAGGAAGTCAAATAATTTTTAAACATGGAGTTGGCTTACTATAAGAAGATAAATAATTTTTTTATGGTTTGATGAAGGTATATTCTTTGGTTTTGAGATATTATGTAACGACCCCATCATTACGACTACAAGCGAAGCAGAAAGTGCAATTATTTTTTATTTTTTTAGGCAGGAAGGAAACGACGACAAAAAGTTGAACCACACAACCAGGCAACGAACACAACCACGCAGATTAGGCAACAGATGACTACGACTCCATGCACTAGCAAAAGGAGAAACTGGGTGAAACTTGCATAAACCAACAGATAGAAATGACTACCCATCATACACAAACATGACAACACCTACAAGATAAAGGACAACACCCACCATCCCGACGACCAGTAACTAGAACCTCTAAGGCATGCCGGACCAAACTCAAGAAGGCGTTACAACACAAGAACAAACAACAACTACAACGAACAAATGCCCATAATGGGTAGCACAGACATCCGACGAATTTATCACTCACCTCTTTCCATTAGGGAGCGCAATGATTCCCTCATCAAGAATCATGTCGTCACTAGGTGATAGGCGCGACAACAATCGTGGCACAACAACATAACTAGACCTTAATCACAAGAAAAACTCAACGCGATAGAAGATCAAGTTAACTATCTAGCCCATGACGACTAACCCTAGCACCCCATCGACAAGTCAACAACAGGACTATGACTTTCACACAACACAATAATTTCCTTGCACAACAAAAACAATTTGTACATATTAAATGATTATATTAAACAATCATTTGTTGCAACTAAAATCCAATTCCCAATGTGAGATAAATATTCCTTAAGGAGAAAATCGTCATCTTTTGATTGAACAATTACGAAGCATGTTCTTTAAAACATTGAACCAACGTCCCTTAATACAATAAAACAATGTCCTTTAAAACTATATAAGCTATCATTTAGACTGAACTATAAAATAAATTTTCTATCTAAGGAACACATTTAAAATCGTTGTCTGGAAATCTATAAGTTAATATTACTGTAGTTGTTGTTTTTATTTGGTAAATATTGATAATTATACTGTAACGGAAGATAACATTACAAAATTGATGAGTGAACAATTCAAAATTGTTGAGTAAAAATATATCTGTCAAATTTCAAATTAAGGTAAGGGAAACTCTATAAGATTACCAAGATCGCTAACGTCAATTCGCTAAAGGGTTCGCCATCATCAATGAAATTTCTACCATATATCGCTACTTCCTTTGTTGTCATACATAGCAGGAAGGAAATTAATCATTGACGAACAAGGCTAGATATTACACAACTTAATGTTATTAATTCACAACAGACTCGCTGTCAGAACCTAATTTTGTCAACAATAAAGACATGCTATCCAGATTACCTGTGCATGGAGCACTATGAAATTCGTTGCATCTTTCATGGAAAGAAATGCAGGCATAAGCACATAATTGCAGTTATATATAAACTCGCAGTTATCACATTAAATGAATGCAGACATATATAAAACAAAATACCACGCCGACATATATAATCGTTATTCCTTAATAAAAAAAACTCTATCAAAATACACAATTGTTATCTATGAATTATATGGTGTCATTGTTTACTAAACATGTGATGTTACTGCCAGGTAAATATATTAAATACGCATGATTATCTATACCATACTTACTCATTAAATCGCTATGCAGACATCTAAATTCATTGTCAAATACAAAGGCTATCCACAATACTAAATTGTTGTCCAGAGTGGTTCTTGTTAATACAGTCATTGTCATAATAACTATGAAAAATCATTGTGATAAATCACTATGCATAATCATTCAATTTCTCTGAGTTCCATCGTGAATATTCGTTGAGTTGTATAAAAATTGTTGTGTGCTTTCATGAAAATTTGTGAGTGTTATCATAGAAATTTCATTGCCCGTTCTAATTATGGAAGCACTACATAACAAGGATTCTATGTCTAACCATTTTGATTATACATCACCTCCCACACAGTCTATAGATTAATAATAAATGCTAATTTGTGGTCAACAAAATGGGGAAAATCGATGTCTAATACAATGGTATTCGTTGTCTGAAATGGTGATAAAATCGTCATCTAGAAATTCGTTGCCAATCAACAAATAAATGATACAGTAATTTAATGAAATAGTGGGTAAAATCGTGGTTAAATGAAAATACAGGTATAAAATACAATTTAGAAATGCAGAGTAAAAAAAGAATTAAAACGCAGTCCAGTGTGGCCAAAGGCAAAGTAAACTTCGTCATCAAAAGTAATAAATCACAGAGGGAAATCGCAGACCATATGTATTAAAAACCGCAGAGTCAATTCGTCATCAAAGGTGATAATCACAAATTTAATTGGTAGACCAGATGTATAAAAAAAAAACACATAATAAATTTGCCAGGAAATGTATCAAACGTGGACTTAAATTGCCAGGAAATGCATTGAAAATGCAGAGATACCTTGCGAGAAAATGCATCAAAACGCAGAGATACTTCACTAGGAAATGCATCAAAATCCAGAGATAAAACATAGAGGATCATAAGCGGTTCCCTGAGGGAAAGGATAAACAATCGCAGAGGCAATCAATCACAACAAGGCGCATGACAAACATTCAACCAGGAACAATCAACAAGGGTAGAAAATTGGGAAAAAATATTCTTCGCTCATCATCCACGCACAGAAAAGCAGGGCATTAGAATCTGTAGGTATATTAACACCAAAGTGAGGACCGTTGATTCGGCTCTTGGCCGACTTCTCAGGAATGGACTGATGATCTAGGTATGAGGAAGAAAGATAAAGCACAATCTCCTCCTAATAATCATTAAAACAAAACAGAACAGTCACAGAAATCAGGGATCGGGTTCCAAGGAAATCAATTCAAGAAGTGAGCGTAAAGTTATGATGACTTTAAGTTCTCGATTATAAACTCTAAGTAAAACCCTTTTCCTTACACAATAAAAAGTATAGAAATGAAAGCACAAGATCAATATTAATCTACCATGCCAAAATAAAAACACATGTATCGTATCCCAAGGTGACAGCTCTGAGTCGTTGTCCCACGCGCTCCGTCCAGCTCTCGCTTGCCGACCGATGTGACTTCACTGGTACCTCCCAGCCAACGCTAGTGGTACTCTTCTTCCCCCTTATCCCCCCGATCCGTAAAGGGGCCACACACTCTAAACCAAAGAACAACTATCAACCAGCTTGCCTCGCAAGGTCGATCTACCCCTCGTTACCCAAGCGAGGTATCCCAACTCCCACAAGATAAGTTAGTCAAGTCAAAAATTCTACAGCGTAACGTTACTCATAAAAGAAGAGATCCATACTCCTCCTTCTCCCTCATTTGTATAGAGTTTATAAGTGATTTCTTTCCCAAATTCCCATTTAATTTATCTTTCAATAATTTAATTCAGAAAAAACCTCCCCCGTACACATGTCACCCATCCCCTTAGTTGCACCAGAAATTAATTTCATTAATTATTTAATTACTCCTATTTCCCTCACCCACCTAAAATCATTCCTAGAATCGTTCCTAGGTGTCCCCATATTCCCTTACACATTTTAATGACTTATACGCTTACTAAATTCCCAGTTGAGTTCAATTTAGAAAGTTCTTAAAGGCAAGATTCCTTACTAAGTTAGTCATTCTGCTTTTTTCCTTATGTTTCCATTTTTCTTTATGTTTCCCCCCTTTTCCCTTAGTTTCCTAATTCTTTTAAGCTTCCCTCTTTTCCCTTTTTATCTAAAACTCAAATTAACAAGTGTAGAAAATTACATTTTTCCCCTTTTTTCTTTTTAATTAATAAATTTTAATTAGCATATGTAACAAACAATCATTTCCCCTTTTTTTGAAATTTAATCCCGCAAAGTAATTTGATTTTAATAAATTAATTAAATTTCTTACCCCCTTCTCTTCACATGTTTAATGATTATTATTATTATTATTATTATTATTATTATTTATTTTTTATTTATTTTTACCACAAGTATCACTTAGACCTAGATTTTATTTTCCTAGGCTGGGCAACATTTTTATTAGGGAGATTGTTTTTAAATCTTTCTTATCACCTCATCATTCTAAGGACATCTTGGTTTATTCACTTATTAGTTAACAATGCGACATGCCCTTCAGGACACACTAGGTTCTCCAAGGGTGTCACTCACCTCATTCTATTTCTCTTGCGCAACGTGCCCTTCAGGACACACTACGTGCTCCAAGGGCTCCACTCACCTCTTTCCATTTTTCTTGCGTGATGTGCCCTTCAGGATGCACTACGTGCTCCAAGAGTGCCACTCGCCTCTTGACTGACTTGGTAGACATCAAAAACCCCTAGAGTCAATACTCCACCAGGTGATCTTCTGGGAGACTAAAGGACTCTAAGGAATAAGGCCCCCGCCTTATTGCGTGCCCCTTAGAATCATCATGAGCGACTGTCACGGTCTTCCCTCAGGGTATCGTGGGTATTATCGAACTATGTAATTGTTAACCTACAGTTTGAGCCACGAGGGGAGTGCTAGTAGGTTGTGGCAGGGTTGTTGTCCACACCTCTCCCTCAACGTCTCTGCTTGTCGTGCGTGACCCCTCTACTCCACATGTGAGTCTGGTCGACAAGATATCGTCAGCCTGCATCATCAATGAATCATGTCAGAAATAAAATCAATCATCGTAACATCTAATCAGATGTGCATATGTCATATCAACAATAATAAAAACCCAATAGTCCACTCCCTGAATCGATCCAGAGTCCAAGGGGTTTCATCAATGCCTCTGCATCCTCGAGGTCCACAATCCTGCACACTCAGCGGAACCCATTCAATAGCACATGTCTATGTCAAAACTACAAAATAACATGTCATCATATCCATAATGCCTCATAATCATAATCAGATGCCCAATAGTATAATAATCTAGATCGCTTGCAAGCAAGTGTCTTCAAAGAATAAGTTTGCTCAGTGTGCGCAAGCGTGGGATGTTACATATTATGGATGCAAAAATTTGTTCCTACTAACGTTTGGTTATTTATGCATAAATTGATGGACAAAATGCATATTATGAGAGATATTAATGTAATATACATCTTTTCTACATATTTCGTTATTGGTTAATGTGTGAAGAAAAAATTCATTTACTGTGTTCACTTGCAAGGATATGGTGGTGTTGTAATATGAAAGAGTAATATTTTATTTGTGCATGATGAAATGATCACATGCAGAACATTAAAGGAAAACTTGTCATTGTAAAAAATCTAAAAGATGACAACATTGATATTGAACATGTCCAATCACTA
>JASDQU010754598.1:25758-36992 GCA_032191745.1 Picea mariana
AGATATGGATCAAATTGTTTATAGTTTTATGTATTGTTTTAGATATGATATAATTTTTTTTTATATATGTGTGTGGGCATGTTCTCTATGAATGAGATGTAGTTGCATTTTTATTTGTGATTAGTTGATTATTTTTCATATCATGATGTAAATATTATTGTTATGATGACTAATAAATTATAGTTTCAATTTTTGAATGTTATTTTTATCATGCGATGACAATTAAATGTTATTAATGCTTTATGAAATAAGATGTGTTGTTAACCTAGGTTAAAGGTCACAAGGCTTGATAGGAAATTTGAGTAAGATCCATAGAGAAACATATGATTTGAGTAATTGAATTCGATTACGATATATTTTTATTTTTATCTATCTATGTGTGTTCTTACATGTGAAGGACATAAGGTGGAGCCTTGCTAGCTCACTAACATAGGGGTGTGGAACATGACTAGGAAGCCTGGATGGAGGTGAGAAGTCTTTGTTTGTAGAATACATGGGATGAGGAAATTAGCTAACTTAACAAACCTATCTATATAAGAATAAAGATAATATACTCATTTCAGTACTTTCACCATGGGAATGGGAATAGAGGCAAAGAGTCCTCATTTTACAGTTATGATTCAAGTGCGTGGAATAAGGGTGTTGAACCCTTACTCCCCAAGAGATGAGTCGTCCAAGTTTAGAGATAAGCTTTAAGTAACCCCATGGTGGTATTAGTTCTTAGGAATATTACCCATTTTTAGGGGGCTACTTAAACTATATTATTTTAATTAAATACATAATTATTTGTTTTATAAAAACAAATAATGGACAAATTCTTTAAAGTGAAACATGGGTAGGTGATATTCACCTAATTATGGAATTATGAAAAACAAAGAAAAATATAGGAGTGTCAACTAGGGAGTTATTATTTGATAATTTATAAATTAGAAAAATGGGGAATTTTGCATGTTGATGAGGTGGAGGTGGCAAGCCTCTTTGATCCTATACATACATGAGTTTTGCATGGGTTTTTTTGGGGCAACCAAAATTGTAGGGATATGTCGCTGGAATTTTGCTAGAATAATGTGGTAGTTAAATCACTTAGTTAGTTGAATCTTATAGGTAGTTTTGTTTTATGGTGATACAAATCCCCTTTGTTAGAAGTGTTGTCGCTTGCTAAAAAAGTTCAGTATGTGGAAAATACCCAGCACTGAAACATATTTGATGTTAAATTTATGTTAAGATCTTGGTTGTGATACAACATAGCTTGGGCATCCCGTGGTAAGAAGTTTTTATTGAGTATGAATTGGTGGAAACCGATTGGCACTCGTTGAGTTGGCAAAGGAAAAGAGACTATTGGTTGGTGGACTTAGTTAACAATTAGGATTGAATTTTGGGTAGGTGTAATTTTTTATTTGGTTATATAATTGTATGTAGATGTATTTGTTATTACTTTGACTTTCATATTTGACATGTTGAGCTAATGTTGTGTAACACTTATCCATGCGATGTTACTATATAATATTTGTAAGAGATTTGAAGTAAACATTTTTTTTGCTTCCATAGATCTGGAATAACCTACAACATACTCATAACTCTTATATATTTGTTTAATGCTAAACATTTCAAATTTGAATCTAAATAATAGGATGAGATAACTAATAATTAACTTTATGATTTAATTATTTAAATAGAAACATAACAAAATATACCAAGTAAAATACTTCCTCAATTTGAATTTGTCATTGGTAATGTAGTCCAGTGAGAGTGAGTGGTAGGAAGATGCCTCAAAGCGTTTTTTTACCATTTGTCCAAAGTGGAATAACATTATCCTCATTTCCAACTAGGAGCCTAGTTGGCTTCCTAGCTCCAAGAAACCTTTCGGTTTATTGGCCCCACCTTGGCCCACCATGCCTGTGACTCCAAGAACAACAATGCACATATGCTCCAAGAAAATTGTCGCAAGAAAATATTTCTTTCAAGATTTGATCCAATCTCTTAACAAGATCCAACCTCTGCACCCCCCCGCCGCCCCCTTTAACAATACTTCCTCTTCCTATTTATCAAGTTTCCATGCCCCCTTCTCCAAGTCTCCTCAACCACCCTCATTATTAGCCATCAATCTTCCCACATCTAGATTTTTGGAAAAAAAATTAAAATAAAACTAAAATATAAATGACTTACATAAATTAACAATAAATAGAATGAAAGGCCTTTATTCCCATGCTAGCTTATAAATGCAACTTCACAATTTCCCCCAAAATTTATAACAACCCAATATACTCATTTAATTCATCATACCAACCATCAATCAAAGTCAATGAAGGTATCTAATGCTACTAGATATTTATGTATGAAATATAATTTACATGGTCATTAAACCATTTGATTAAATAACTAATAACCTAGTTTGATAATTAATTGTACTAGTGCACATGTGCAGTGTATGTATGTGTAGCTAGAGGACACATAGCCTGCACATGTAATAATGATAACAAATCACTTCCTCTAGTGCATAATTCATGTATGATCACACTAAGACATGTAGTACAACAAATAAAGTAAATGTATCATTTGGAAATCTTAATGAACAAAATTATAATAATTCATCAATAATTGATAATCATACTTAAAATATCAAAAGAGAATCAAAACAAGGGTTTTAAACATGGTAGGAACCAAGTGAGAAAAAAATAGTTGCACACCTAATCCCCAAGCAATATTTTCAACTTATATCAAATCATCCTTCCTCCCTACCCTACTTCCATCCTTCACATCCTATCATTTCCTCCGCTAGACTAAGCTGGAGTATCAACTATATTGACCTAACTCTAGATGGAAACTGTAAATGAAAGTGTCATTATATTGACCAAGTTTCCCCAACAGGTAATTGGAAGTTTCCATCACACGTATGTTGATGTTTGAGTCTATTAAGACAGAAACAACAACCTCACGGGGTGGTACTCCTCTTTGAAATTTTCTAAAATATTTTCTTTGAAATTCTTTTAGGACAATATATATAAATGGGAGAGTGCTATATAGAAAACTTCGAAACCTTTATTGCTAAAAAATAAAAATGATAGATATACACCAACAGTTCCTGAGAAAACTAGGAACCTTCACTCATAAAATGTAAATTTGAAAGAAAATATATTTTATAAGAAATGGAAAACAGATCTCACATTCATCACATTCATGAAATATGTTTTATCACATTTATAGGAAGAAGAAAAATGTTCCATAAATTAGAGAACCTTAAAAGAGTTTTTCATTAGAATCAAAATAAGATTTTGATGAGTCAATTTCAAATATCTTATCCTCAAATATTTAGAGTTCAAAGATACAGTCAAAATTAACCCCACATTGGTTCTTTGGGATTTTCTAAAAAATGATAAAGTCTTTACAATCTGATGAAAATTAAAGCATTTGTTTTGAAGAAATGGGATTAGGGCTCCTGTGGAGCATAAAATAAAAGAAGAGAAGAAAACGGAGTCACTGAAATCGAGGCAAGAGCAAGGATGAACCTGAAAGAAGAAGAGAAGGATCACAAACCGGTTATGTTTTTCATAGAAAGAATAAATGTAATTAGATGATTTCTGATCTAGAAAGAGGGAATTTTGGGTATAAATGTGATCTTTAGACTTACTGTGATGAATCTCTCCACGAAACTGTTGCTTTCTCATTGCCATTCTAGTGTAGTTGGCGAACTCTATGTATAATTCCTCAAGAAGTATGCAATCAATAACGACCTTTTCATAATTCAATTAGTAGTTACTTTCCGTAGGCATAACATTAAATAGATATCGGAAGATGTGTCAAAGGTAAGGGAAAAATAATGGTGGGGTGGAGGGCATGGAGAATATATGAGGATGAGTCCGCGAGTATGGGAAACCACGGTGTAAAAGAGATGAAGAAAATGGTTAAGTCTTGGTGGTAGAGGACTTAATAGGGAAAACAAGTAAATCTGTGAGTTCGAGAACTTGCGAACCCGCCATACACCAAGAAATTTTTTAAGTATAGGTGCAATTTGTATGTGGCAGAGAAGAGAGATGTGTTTTGTATAACACAAAATTCTTTTGGAAAGAAAATACACCCACCATGACTCAAAAATTTTCTAAGTAAAAAGATATAAGAAGAAGATAGGTAGTAAGCTACAAATAGATCAACAACGTCTAGGGGAGTGTGGCTTAACACAATCCTCCCACAACTCCAGGTTTCAAAGGGTATATGGTGGGAAATACCTCCACCCCTCTTGATACAACTAGGGTCAATAGGATACTCGGTGGGAAATACCTCCACCCTACCTAATAGAACTATGGTCAATACCCTCTATCAAGCCATATTGTGCAACTACTGTTCTTAGAGTCACATCACCGAATAACCACTTTGGGCAAGTTGTGCATCCTATCAAAACTACACTTACCACAGATCATAACAATATTTGAAACAGTAAATTATATCATAAGTAAAACTTATATCATATGCTATCTTCTTGATGTCTACGACATCCAAGTTACCTCAACACTACAACCATTTGATTATTACATAGCTTGTCGACCTGTAGGTTATCTCATCAATACTCATATCCATGCATATACATCACAACTTTCATAAGATCATCCATTTTTATATTGACATTCAAGTAGGAAATGTATGCTTAATTACGACATGCCTCACATCTGTTATACATTCACAACATAATTTTGAACTAGTATCCATGTAGCGAAATTCCACATTTAAATTTGCATGTTTAACAAAATCACATAATGATTATCATCGTGAACATATAATATTAAAAATGATATTATGCACCACATATATAGGTCCATATGTACACCTCTTGAATGTCTATATCAGTCTAACTGAGTCCAAATAATTACTAAGCGATGAATTCCTAAGATGAGAAAAATCAAAGTTCTAATTGCCTAAGGCCAAAATATTGGGTGTTATATGTTGGGAGAATTATAGCCTGATTTTACAACTTGTAACTTGAATATTTTATGGTTGTTTATTGATGTTTTTGTTAACAAATTTGGTAACTAACACGTGGTTATAGATAAATTGATAATACTTCCTTAAAATTGTGATTGAAAAAGGAAAGAAACGATTCATTTAATCAACTATGGTTGTGTTGTCTTAACTTGCTAAGTATCTTGAGGGTAATAGTTGTCTTTCTCATGGAAACTTACACTCTTTCATTTCATTTGAAAAAATTATAATTTATTTATTATAGTTCTAATATTCATTTATGTTTGGAAAATGGTTAGTTAAGCCAAACACCGAGTTATATTAGGTTGTAGTTTCATTATGAGTAGTTATGGGAAATAATTGCAAGTTTTATTTCCAATTTGTTTTTGCAAACTTAGCGGGCTTCTTTGTGACCATTACCTTTAGTGGCTATAGATGTGGATGCCCGCATATGGCATTTAGGGAGGTTATAGGTGACCTCAACTATTAGGTTAGCAACCCATGATCAATTCCCGTTGATGATGATTTTTGGAAATAGGAAAAAATTGTCACATGTAATATGCTTTTGTGTTTTTGCCCACGAAGGAAGGTCGAACTCCAGGCACAACGTATCAGAGAGATCATGAACCAACGCCTTTCCTCAATGCTTGGATCCTACTGCCGCAGAAGAATGGGCGCAGAGGAGGGGGGAAACCCAACTCATACCGCAATGTGGCGGCTAATGAAAAATCTGGAACCAGAACAATGCAGCCCACCTTTGAGCCGTCGTCGTAGCTACAAGAGTAGATATTAGCCAAAGAGCAAGGCCTCAAAGCGGACATGGACACAGACGCAGGAACCTCTCAGCCGAAGAAACCACGAAGCTGGGAACCGGGCCAATGCATTCCGCAAATGGAGAAGCCGCCGAGGTATCTCATCAGCTCAAACAGAGTCGGAGAGCACACGCAGTTCATGCGGGAGCATGCACTCATAGGAAAATTTCTAGGGTTATGGCCCGCAGAACGCGACCTCAACAAATGGATCAAGCACTGGTGGAACCCCAAAGGTGACTATGAACTTCAACTCAGCTCTAAGGGCTTTTTCACAATCATCCTATACAATCTAGAGGACAAAGACAGAATCTTCGAGAATGGGCCATATTTCTTCAACTCGGCAGGGCTATTCCTCCGCTTCTGGACCGAAATATTCAGCCCAGACAAAGAGGATTTCACCATGGCCCCGGTATGGATACGCCTGTACTCCCTACCACAGGAGTTCTGGTTGGAAGAAATACTAATGGGCATAGGAAATACCCTCGGGCAATATGTGAGAGCGTCATAGGCTACCAGATAGAGAAAATATACTTCCTATGCCAGGATCTGTGTGTACATGAACATTTCCAAAGCACTCCCTGGAGCAGTCACCCTAGAATACCAGGACGAAGAATGGCTGCAAACGCTGGACTACGAGCACATACCATTCCGATGCCGAAGATGTCACGAGCATGGACACCTTTACCGAGACTTCCCTCTGATCAAGCAAGCCACCAAAGCAACCGATAACAAGCAAGGAGATGGCTTCATCACAGTCACATCCAAAAGGAAAAATCCAGCTAAGAAGCAGCCCACGGACAACAGACAAAGCATAGCCACAAAGAACTCGTACGAGATTCTAGAGCATCTACCAGAAGAGGAGGAGGTGCAGAATCCGCATAAAGACCCTCAGCAATCACAAGCCAAGAACATGTAGCCCAATCCCTCCATGCAAAAGGACGAAACCCACATGGAGGACAAAGGAGAAGGAGATGGGGACACCCCGATGATGCTGGATGACAGAGAGTTGGCAGGGATAGATCTGGAGAAGCTGGAGGAAGCACTAAACCAAAAAAATGTGCAGACCCTCCCAGAGGAACAGCTGCGCAAGGTACACAAGGTCTTCATCAACTCATCAGCAGGTTCCACTGCTCTCCTTGGTATTGCATCAGACCAGAACTCGGGTTCGAAGAGAGTCCAACGTGAAAGTAAAAGAAGAGGATGGAAAACAACACATCAACTGATCAAGGAGGCAGGGAACCTCATGATAAATTCAGGACAGATACAGAAGCTTTTGGAGAGATATCTCCACTCTTCAACCCCTTCTTAATGATGAAGATCATAACCTGGAACATAAGAGGACTGAATGGAAGATCCAAGCAGAGGGTCCTCCGAGATTGCATCATAGCAGAGAAACCAGACATTTTACTGCTCCAAGAAACTAAATGTAAGGGAGCAGAGGTGGAAACAATCTTCCAGCGCATCTAGCAAGATTGCAACTCCATAACAACGGACTCCACAGGAGCCTCAGGGGGCCTTGCCATACTATGGAATCCAACCAATGTAACAATCAACAACCCCTTCACAACGGTTGGCACAGTTACGGCTCACTTCATGATCATGGGAACGAACCAGGAAGGCGCCATCACAAATGTATACGGACCGCAAGGGAACCAGGACAAAGACAATTTCATGGAATGAATAAAGTTAGTCAAGAGTCTGACAACCACCCCAAACTGGATCATAGGAGGTGACTTCAACATGATCTTGACGCTGGAGGAAAAATCTGGCGGCATCAAAAGATTGGAGCAAGATAGTGGTAAGTTCAATGCTCTCATTGACCATCTTAACTTAGTAGATGTAGAAAATCCCAATGGCATCTTCACGTGGTCCAATCGCAGATCTGGCAATCAGCACATTGCCTGTAGACTAGACCGCTTTCTGGT
The DNA here is from genome assembly GCA_032191745.1 of Picea mariana. NCBI lineage: Eukaryota > Viridiplantae > Streptophyta > Pinopsida > Pinales > Pinaceae > Picea > Picea mariana. The sequence goes on from JASDQU010754598.1 coordinate 33,446, forward strand.
AACAGAAGAGATCATGGAATCGGGAGCAAATCTGGAAAGATGAATCCTCCCGAAAGCAGGATTAGATCACTGGCCACTAGACCTGCACATAGATATGGAGGAGCCTCCTCGATACAAGCCGTTCCACTTCGAAAAATTCTGGCTTTCGCATCCAGACTTCAAAAGACTAGCTAAATCCTGGTGGGAAGAAGCGAAAATCGATCATGGCTCATGCATGTACAAATTTCAGCAGCGCTTAAAATTTTTTAAGCAGAGGCTGAAACAATGGAACAAAGATAGCTTTGAAAATATTATTCTAAGCATAAAGAACATTGAAAGCAGGCTGGAGGAAATTCAAGAAATCTTCATCGTCGGCTCCAGAACTGCAGAGCTCATGCAGGAAGAAGAGCAGCTCCAGGCGCAATTAGAGGAGAGAAAAAAGCAGGAGGAAATCTTATGGAGGCAAAAATCCAGAGTGCAATGGCTCAAAGAGGGGGAAAAAAACACTAATTTTTTTCACAAAGCCATGATGCACAGAAGGCACATCAACATAATCGCCCACCTAGAGGACAGCCAAGGAAACCTCATTAGAGAACACTCCAAAATAGAAGAAGAATTGCTCAGATATTATCAAGACCTCCTAAAAGAATCAGTCACAGACAGATCGGAAGCAATCAGAAAAGTCACTATGCACATACCAACCTTAGTCACACCGGAGCAGAATTCAGCCTTAACCTGACCCATCACTCAGGAAGAGGTCGAACAAGCAGTCAAGTCCATGCCCGCCGACAAAGCCCCAGGCCCCGACGGGTTCACCACAGACTTCTTCCATCACTGATGGGACTTGATAGGAAAAGAAGTCTGGGAAGTAGTGGAGGAGTCACGAGCATCAGGTTTGGTTTTGCCAGCACTCAATGCCACCTTCCTCACTCTCATTCCGAAAGAAGAACGAGTCACCAATCCCAAACATTTCAGGCCCATATGCCTCTGCATCGTGATTTACAAAATCATAACCAAGGTCATTGCCATTAGGCTCAAGCCCATTCTGCCCTTCGTCATCTCCAAGGAATAATCAGGGTATGTTGAAGGAAGACAAATCATGGACAGCGTTTTCTTGGCCCATGAGATCATACACTCCCTGAAAACTTCAAGAATGCCAGGTATGCTCATAAAACTCGACCTCTCCAAAGCTTTCGACAGGGCTAGCTGGCAGTATATCAGAGCAGTCCTTGAAGCCTTTGGATTTGATCAGGGATGGACAAGATGGGTCCTAAATCTCATCTCTTCAACCTTCTTCTCCATCCTAATAAATGGTGTTCCATCCAAACCCTTCTCGCCCACCAGAGGAATTCGACAGGGAGACCCTCTCTCCCCCTTTCTTTTTGTTCTCCTTGCGGAAGGCCTGGGATGTTACATCCGAGCAGCGGTCGAGGAAGGCTCCCTAAAAGGCCTCCCTTTGCATAACTTACAGCCAGCTCCCTCACACAGCCAATTTGTAGATGATACCCTCCTTATGAACTCTCCCTCGGCTCAAGAAGCCCTCAAGCTAAATTCCATTCTCTCCGATTTCTCTGAGGCCTCGGGTATGACCCTCAACCTGGACAAATCCAAGCTTTACTTTTTCAATACTCCAACCCCGGTGCAAAGACATGTCTTCAGACTGCTGGAAATACCCAGGAGCTCCCTTTCGTCCAATTATCTCGGAGTACCACTCACAGGAGCGACAGCCTCCTCCATCTCTTAGGACAACCTCCTCCTCTCCATTTCCAACAGACTGCGCAATTGGACCTTTAGACCCCTCAACTTAGCCTCTTGGCTGGTCCTTCTCAAGTCGGTCCTTCAAGCTCTTCCCACCTACTTGTTCACGGCTTTGGCAGCACCCAAGAAAATCATTCGAGCCATCAGAACCCTGCAGAGAAATTTTCTCTGGCAAGGTCTCCAACCCAAAAAGAAATGGGCTTTAGTCAATTGGGATTGGCTATGCACGCCAAAGAGTCAAGGAGGCATGGGACTCCGCGACCCAGGCAAATTAAACCAAGTGATGGGTGCTAAAATTTGGTGGAGTTGGTTGAAAAACCCCTCAACGGCCTGGGCACAACTGTGGAAACGCAAGTATGCCCCCCACATGGCGGAAGACCAGCTGATCCGTCACAACAATCACATACAAGGCTCCAACATATGGAACACCACCTGGCAAAATCGCACTCTGGTTTAGAATCATGCCTTCTGGGAGCTCAGAGACTGTGGAAGTGCCCTCTTCTGGAAAGACTCCTGGCAGCAGCTTAAACCATTAGAGTCAATAGAAGAGCTCGCTGAACTCAAAAGAGCTCTCCTGCAGCACGCCCCTCTAAAATTCAAAGATCTTTGGGTAGCTCATACCCCCCAACAGGGCTGGTGCCGTTGGAAAATCTCACATCAAGAACTTGGGATCTCAGAAAATCTCAATCTCCAGAGCTGGCAAGCTCAAGCCTCCAACAGGAAAATACGATACCAAGAGGGATCAGATATCCTGCGCTGGGGATACACCACGACGGGCACTTTTAACATCAAGGAAGCTTACTCATTGCAAGGAAATCAACATGAACTAGCTATAGAACACATATGGAGCAAAATATGGAATCCTGTTCTTTGGCCTAAAATCTCCACCTTTCTATGGTTAGTAGCACACAACAGAACCTTGACTTGGGACAACCTCCGAAAAAGAGGTTTTATTGGGCCCTCCCGATGCATTCTTTGCCTACAAATGGAGGAAAACATAGAACACCTCTTCAATGGCTGCAGTTACAGCCAAACAGTCTGGGACTATGGTGCGCAACTTATGCGCAAATCCAGCAGAAATCGTACCAGCATCACTGGCACAATAGAGAATTGGGACAACATCTCCTTCAACAACCCCATTCTAAATTGCATTTGGACACTCCTCCCAGGCTTCACGCTTTGGAAAATCTGGAAGGAGAGAAACAAAAGAATCTTCCATTCCCAGTCCTCTACACCAGAAGCCACTTGGGAGAAGATCAAAACTCTAATCAAAGAAACAATCAGAAGTAAGCCCTGGACAGAGGAAGATCAGAAATGCTGCCCTGAAGAACTCAACATTCTTCAACTTTGGAAGCCCTTAACTAGCAACCACTTGCCGCAGAAATGCAGCACGGGTCCACCCACTAGTCCTACCAACTGGACCCCCCCTCCAGCGCACTTCCTCAAAGTCAACTTTGATGGAGCCTCCAAAGGCAACCCAGGACCGGCAGGGTATGGGGTTGTACTCAGAAACTCAGGCGGAGAAATCCTTCATATGGAAGCAGGCTTCCTTGGAGAAACAACCAACAATGTAGCAGAGCTAACAGGACTCCTTCGAGGCCTGCAAATAGCCATTGAAAAATATCATCACCAGGTAATCCTAGAAGGCGATTCCCAAGTCATCATCAGGCTAGCTACTAGACTTCTTCATGGAGGCACCCCAGATAAAATCTCACCAAGCTGGAGATTACACAGCCTCCTGAACGACTTCACTCTTCACCTCCAACCGCACCTCAATATCATCACCTCACATGTGAAATGAGAAGCTAAC
>JASDQU010754599.1:0-10159 GCA_032191745.1 Picea mariana
CACTGGTTTTCTGATACTTCTGGTACTTTTGTGAAACTAGGGTTTCACTTTTTGGGAGATCCACCCACTGAAAAGGTGCACTGATGATGCCAAAGTAATCCTTGAGGGAGGGCGCACTTTTCTAGATGGTTTTGGGGCTGAAAGGCTTTACCATCAAAAGGCCCTAATTTGCATGTACGACAACAGTGATGTTTTTCTCTTGCGAAAGATGCTCTCTTCAGCTTGGCTCTGATACCATGTTAATGTTTATGCCATTATTATAGTTCTTTGCATTTCAATAGATAACAACAACATAAAAACAAGATCACTGAGAAATACACAATCACAAGAGACACATCATTTATCCTGAGAAACCCTCTAGGGGAAGAAAACCCAACAAAACTTCCTTATTATAGATAGCCAATACAATGCCAAGAGATAACTCAAACTAATACAAAAGATCCTCTCCCAAAGATGCGCCACTCTCTCTCTTTCTTCTCCAATTGCAATTCCGAAACTTGTCTCTCAAATGAGCAAGTGAGTTGTGTGTCTAAGTGAGGCGTTGGCCTCTTTATTTATACAAGACTGGCACATGTGAAGTGTCTCTTCACTGGCAGGGCCGACTTCTCAAACTGGTTGGTTATAACCACCTTTAATGTATTCTGGGGCCTCTTTAATATCTGTTGGGGCCGACTTCTTATTCTACCTATTATAATTATCATTTGACCAATCCGCAAAAAGGGATTTGGTCCTATTACAATGGCCGACATGATCAATCCACAATGGGGATTGATCCAATGAATAATATATCAATAATAATAAGAATACACTTTGCAATTACACTATTTCAACACACATATCCCAAGGGAGAAGGAGAAGATGCATGAATGGTTAAATTTGGAGTCTAAGTGCATGAGGAAGAGAGATATGTGAGGAGTGCGAGATGAGTGAGTGTATGTGAGAGTTTGCATGAATGTTACATATGCACAAGAGAGGAGAATGTGCCCTAAAACTTAGGAAGGCACACTTGAGGAAGAAAGGGAAGAGTAATGAATGATAATGAATGTAAATTGGCTTTATGGAGTGAAAGAAATGCATGGAGGCCAAATTTAGCTTTCTAATGCATGTCCTTTTGCTAAAATTGACAAAAGCATGAGTGAGTTATGGCTAAGAGGAAATTTGCCCTATTTTTTTGAGAATCTCCTAATTTTTAGGAAAATATGGTTTAAACTCAACTAGGGACAAATTTTAAGGAGTTGATGCATGACAAGTGGAGGGGTGATTATACAGAGGAATATATGGCTAAATTTAGGCCCAATTATGCGACTCCCTTTTCTCAATTAATTATTTATTTATGTTCAAGTCTTGGAAATATGCGACCCATGCTTAGGTGGATGCCACATCACTCTGTAACTCTGCCACATGTCGATCTCTGAGGGTTCCACTTGGCACTGCATGTATGATGACAATACCTGCTAAATATAGACATTTCTAAAAATAGAATCCAGTTCCTAAATTTTAGGAAACTATCCACATCACCTAGGATGACTGGGAGAACACCGCCACATGTCACTGTCTAAAAATAGACACTGCTAAAAATAGAAAGTCATCCGAATGCCCTTGAATTTATACTAATTGATCTCGTCTTTTCGCAAGGATCCGATTATGTGATCAGAACTAACATGCGAGCCATGGTTCTCAACCTGCTAAAAATAGTAAATTGCATCACATCATCCCGGAAAGATCCAAAAGACTCTGGATGTCCTAAGGATCTATATTGCACGCTCAAAATCTGAATCCGAGACCTGGAGCAAAACCTGCTAAAAATAGAAAGTTCTAGCACGTTACCCGAAAAAGTGTCATCGGGCCTGGAATCATGCAAGGACTCATACTGTATGCTCAGAACTGCTCCAAACTGTTAAGAGACCCACTCAATCCGTGTCTCCTAAAAAATAGCAACACCTGTTGTATGTATACATCTATCTCAAATATGCATGGAAATTAAGTCGACTCTAACTCTGAACCAAACAACCATGTATCGATCATACCTTCCTCTGATGGGAACCAACCTCTTGCTCAACACAAGTGCTAAACTCTGGGAGAATCTCATAATGCTAGCCAAAACAATGCATGTTGGCTCTTAACTCTCAAGATTTTCAAGGGTGAAAATCTAGGGGTTAACAGTGCCCTATACCTCTGCACTGTGTGTATGTACGTTCCCTCAACCACTGGTTCAACGCATATGTACGTGCACTGGACTCTTGTCCGGGGCGTATGTACACGTCCCAAGCTACTTGCTCAATGCATACAACGTTGCTTCCCATATTTGTATGTTTTGTACCTGCTACTATACGTGTCGTTGTTGTTGGACTACCTAGAAATTTGTTCTTCGATTTCTGGCTGTTGGGTTTTCTCCTAGTGTTTTCTAGTGGTCTACTTTATTGGTGATTGGTGCACTCAAGCTCACTCTACACTTGCAAGGCTTTGACATTGTTTGAGGATCTCATCTTTATTTATTTTGTGGAAGATTAGATGTAAGGTTGTTTTTTCTCATGAGGTTAGCTCATTGTCTTCCTTTTATTCTTTGTGGTGGGATGAAGTTCGCCATTAGTATCTGGCCAAAGCAATTCTATGATAAAATATGCTTGCTCTTTGGACTCAGCTGAGTATTCTAACTTTCTTTCAATACTTTTTTCTTTGAGGAAGAGGATATGGTCATCTCTATATATACCCTTCTGTCATTTTTTATACAGTGTTTTGTAAATATAAAACATTTTTCAAAAAAAGTACAATATATTAATATTTTTTATTTTATTTTCAGAATGTCTTATATTAACAAGTGAATATTTACAAAAAAAAATTGAAAATAAAAGAGGAAGGGTACATACAATGGAGTCTTATATCCTCTTCCTCAGAGCTACTAAAGCTGCAATAAACTTAGAGAACGCTAACGCATCTAACTCTTTGGCATCCTTAACCAAAAGATAGCCTTTGGAATTGCATACATACCTCTTCTCACCAAGAGTGACAAAAGATTGAATAGATTGAACTGAACTAACCTCATCAAAAATCACATATTCCTAGGATTACAAAGACAGTGGTATGAACACTATCAAAATCTTCGACTATTTTTAGCACTTTTTATTTTTAGAAACTTGATCATTTTCATTGGCAAATGACAGTTTTGGGAACCCAATATTGAGTTCTTCAAAATGTTACTTTAGATTTTTAAGATTCACAACCTTGGAAAATATATTTTTAGAAATTTTATCTTTCTTGAAATCTAAAAGTAGAGTTGGATACCCTTTGGATAGATGAGAATAGGTTACTCTTTTTGTGAAGTTCCAAGATGTTTCGGGCCTTGGTCAAAGCCAGTCAACTTGAGGTATGGAAATAGTAATTTTGAATTTAATCACATTCCCTCAATACCTAGTATCAAGCACATGGGCTGAAATTTGGTGGTGATTAGAGATTGTGGAGTTTTGGTGTATTTTTAGCCATGGAAGTATTTAGGATTATAGCATGTGGGTCAAATTTCAGGCCATTCCAAGAGGTTTTGTTTTTGGTCGATTTTATGGGGTCCAAATCATGTTGGAGCATTCTAGAAGGTTCTTAGTGGGGCCCCCTTGAGATGTGTTTGCTATTTTTGGAGACAAAGGGTGCACTAGCCTAGAAAATTCCATCCTTGACTTGGTTGACCTAGACCTAGGGTGCATAGTATGAGAAAGTGTCCTCAAGCCCTTTGGTGGACCTCATCATTCCTATTTATGGCCTAGGAGAATGCACGGTCCCTACATGAGCATGCCTTTATACATTTGGACTTCAGTGGCACTTCACTTTAGGAGGGTTGACTTTAGTTTAGGGTTTCTTTCTATTTCAGGAGATTCCTTATATTGGAGACTTTCTTTCCTTGGAGCTAGGGTACACTTCATGAGGAAGGTTCTTATGTCTTCAATGGAGTCACAAGATACTTTACCAAGGCCTTCAATAATTTCATCACCCTCATCTCCTTATATTGGAGACTTTCTTTCCTTGGAGCTAGGGTACACTTCATGAGGAAGGTTCTTATGTCTTCAATGGAGTCACAAGATACTTTACCAAGGCCTTCAATAATTTCATCACCCTCATCTCCTTCTAGGCGAGGTGCAAAAAAATCTTCAATAACCTTATCTTCATAGTTAGGATCGCAACACTTGTGGAATGCTTGAATCAAACTTGTAAGAGAAGATATTTCCCTTGGCCTACAAAGCTGCTTAATCCAAAATCTTGTATCTCTCTCCAAGGAATATACAAACAATCTCATCAGATCATCTTCATACACTACATTAAGACTTGAAACAAAATCGAAAAATGATGCAACATGTTGGGCAGATAAATGAGTATCCCCACAAAATTTCGGAATATACTCTTCATATCTTGGAGGGAACTCATTTGGGTACTCTGGAATTTCTATAACATCAAAAGAGGGATTGAATACATGAAACAACCATGGTGCCATATTACTTTATCTCAATTTGATATGGAATCTTAAATTACATAATGATTATACCTCATACCAATGATGTGGAGTTGCCAAGGTAAGCCTTCAAATGCTTTCAAGATTGTTGAGTGTGCTCACCTCAACACACAACAATGTCTTCAAAATTCTTTAAGGAACAAGGGCTTCATTCCTTCAGTGGAGTTGCCATATGAGGTTATACCTCATACCAATGATGTGGAGTTGCCAAGGTAAGCCTTCAAATGCTTTCAAGATTGTTGAGTGTGCTCACCTCAACACACAACAATGTCTTCAAAATTCTTTGAGGAACAAGGGCTTCATTCCTTCAATGGAGTTGCCATTGAGCGAGAGATTTTCAATACAGGTACTCATAACATCAAGGTAACAAATCTACTCAATTTGGAAAATGGACTTTATCCCTGGTAGTGGAACCAAAATTTTACCATTCAAACTCTCACCCAAGGTGTAAAAGCCCTAACCACAAGGTGAAAGCCTAACTCCAACTTGGAGAGGTTATCAATTGTCACCACAATAACCTTCTCCCACTCTTTAGGCTAGTTTGTCACCAACTCAAAGGGGGCTTTCCTAAACTCACTAAGTCCAAAGGAATATGAAGATAAATGAAGGTTTTGTGGACTTAGGGCAAATCTGTTTATGTTATTTCTAAAGTAACGTATTGCAGATTTGTAGGGAAGAATTTTAAGTCTAGTATTAGATGCTATAAAATATATGTTACCTAGACTTAAGGACAAATCTGAAATATGATAATGAGTTGAAATTTCCAGATTTGTTTTACAAAAATGAAAGTTATGTTTTAAGGTTTTAATGGTGGTTGAAAGTAACACTAGGGATTAGAAACATACATTGGGCATATGGGGTCAAATAAGGCTCATGGGAGGCTATCCTATTGAGGAAAATAGGGCAAGTGATGCTAAAACATACAAGATACAACAACGTCATCCTTGCTGTCCCAAATTGCATAAATTTAATTAAGGAGTTCCTCAATGTAGATGAACTCCAACACTGCTGAAGATTATCCTTATCAGGAATGAAATATATGTGCATCTAACCAAGCATAGAGAAATATGCATCTATAGACAACATCCCAATGCTAAACACAAAAGAAAAAGAAATGATGTTACCCAATTCAATGCTTTATAAACACCCAGAAACAGGAGATAGCATCAAGATCTAGAAGATATCCTCATCCACAAGGCACTTTACTCATCTATCCAATAGCTCCAATACAAATTGCTAGATAATAGTCTCAAGGAGTTCTTTCTCCAAACATTCAACACCCTTTTACAGTAGAAAGAGCCTCTATATATACTATATAGAGTTCTAGGCTCTCCTCAACCTTAATAGGCCAAAATCCTAGATCTATTCTAGGGTCTTAAGAGTAAAGAAAAAATTTCCTCTAATTGACATGGTAAAAAAAACATAAAATAATGGTGGCTATGCCACATGTACAAATCTCCATCAATGATGAGCTCCAAGAGGTGATTTCCACATCCTTTTCCAATAGAAAGAGTCTCTATATATATAGAGTTCTAGGCTCTCCTCAACCATAATAAGCCAAAATCCTAGATCTATTCTAGGGAAGAGTAAAGAAATGATTTCCTCTAATTGACATGGTGGGTGGCTATGCCACATGTACAAATATCCAACAATGATGAGCTCTAAGAGGTGGGATGCAAGCTAAAAATAGATGGTTGACCAAGTCAATGTCATGTCCCCATTTTTGGGTTCCTTTCTTTTGTAGTGGAAGGGACTTCTGTGGCTTGTTAGTGGAGAAAAAGGAGTAAAACATGGGGTTATTTAATGTCACTTAGTTAGGAGATGTTATGTTTTTAAAGTGACATTAGGGAAGTAAAGTAACTTTAGATTAATAAGTTACTTAACCATTATCAAAGTGACTTTTAATCTTAAAGAGAAAATTGAAGGGAAAATAAGGGTTATATTTGATTTAGTCAAAAAGAGGAAATTCTAGAAGTTACATATGATTTGGTCAAAAAGGGGAAAGTTCTAAAAGGCATGGAAAAAGGATAAAAGGAGGGGTAGAGCCTCACTTTGGATGACGATTTGATTGATCTCTTGCATGGTGCTCTTGGAGCCATTGTTTTGTTAGGTTTTAGCAAAACCCTTCCATTTTTGGTCTTATTTCGGTGGTGCAATATCCACCCTAGCTAGACAGGGAGGAGGATCCATCCAGGATCTTCATTGGAGCTTCATCTTGGGTTTGTTTTCAATTTTGGGTTGTAGTGATTTGCTTGGAGAGGTTGTGGCACTTGGAGGGTTTGATCTCATCTGTTGAGGAGGCCATGGCATGATTTCAGGTTTTTGGCTTGTATTGTGTTTTTCCATTAATGTATTGCAGCTACCATAGCAGCCATTGGATTGTTGTATTCAGATCTTCATTCATAATAAAATACCACCTATTGTCCCTTCTATTTCTGGTGTATTTGTATTACATGCAATATGTTTGACAAAATGTCTATTAGTAGAATACATGCAAACTGTTTGTGAAAAATTTGTCAACCAGATTAGAGCATCAAGAACATTCATTGCATAGAAGGGCATAATATCCCAACCCATTCTATTGGGGATATTACAGTCGATGGGCTCCAACATGCCTCCAAGAGAAACTAACATCTATCAACTTCCATAAATGAACAATAACCAACTACAAATGGCACGTGTGGTCAAAATGCAGCGAGGGTTTAAAAATGGCAGATTTAAAATTACCATAACTCCCTTAATATTTATTGAATTCTTTATTATAACTACTTTTTGGAAATGTCGTAGCCACATTGCATCTAATGGCATTGATTTGATAGCAATCAAAGCACTTTGTCAAAAGATATTTGCTGACAAGCTAGCATGCATCACCAAAAGTACTCTCTCACACGTGCCATCCAAAATTAGTAAGAAGACCAACTAATACGCAAGGACAAGTGGCACATGTGGCATCCACATCAATGTAGACCAAGTAAAACAAGGATTCAATACAACATGTTCAAGTGCTTCAGACATCGGAGTGATACATACCATGATACCTGGACTCATTACCTCAAGGAGCAAGACCCACTGCCACTTCAGGACCAGGCCGGTGTGATGGGTGTTGTTGTTGGTGATGTGTAAGATGCATCAATGAAAAGAAGGGCTCCTTCAAGGCTATGATCTGCCCATCTGACTCTCAGCACTCCATGTCTACAACCGGCGGGCCTCGAGACACGATCTCCTTAGTTATCCCTAGGCTAGGGAATAACAGACCAGTTTGTATTAGAACTAACTAATTCAGAGAGTTGGTCGAGGCCAATTTACAGGGAAAAAAGTCCAACGCCACTGGTTTTGATAACCATGCTAATGGCGTCATGCTTCCTTATTGTCTTTGTTAAGGGATGAAGACTAGGGAAATTGTCTTCCATTCCCATTCCTACGTTTCAAGTAGTTGGAGTAGACTAGTGGGATGTTGATTACTTCCTCTTTTTTGACATGAAGACATGATTGCCCAAAAATTTGGTACCCTTTCTTTCCTACATATGTTACATCATGGGCGATCTCCTGACAGATTTTCTCAATTTGAAGGATGAGGGCACATAAACTCTCCCTTTGTATATGTGGAGGCCATCATCTTTCATATTATAATCTTAATTTATTTGTCGGATCTTGGGAATAGCTCATTCATTTTTTGGTGCTTGGCTTATATTTTGTGTTTCAAGTTTGTATTTGCAACACTGTTTAAAATATGTATTCCTTGATTTAGTGCATGTGCAACTTTTTTCTCTGAGATGTTGCCTTTGATGGTATTCATTTCTAATATTTAGTCGAAATTTCTAATTTCAATGAATGAATGAATGGTTTTAATCATTAATTGATACCGCATAGTTATGATTACAGTTAAATAGGCAAAAAGTGAGATTAGAAGTGTTATTGCACAAATTGTAGGTTGGGCAAAGCCCGACCCAATCCACAAGATGACGAGAACTRTGGGAGATTCTACCCACTGTCACCTTAGATAAACCCTCCGCTCTCTTTAGTGAAGGAAAAATCCTACACAAGGGGGGAATCTCAGGTGACCCTAGGGGGATTGCAAYGAGATAATGAGGAAATAAGAACACCCTGGTGGTCAAAGATAGGAGAGGCTTTGAGGCTCGGAAAAGAGGTCTTGGAAGGTGGGAGATGGTTTCCAAGGTTGTATCCCTGCAAAACAACGTTAGAACACCAAAACAAGACAATATGTTGCAATATAAGCCTCAAAACCTAAGGGGAATCAGCAAGATAAGCTTGCTGTCCCAGAACTGCAGCATATATCAGATTTATATCAGCAATAAGAAAGTTATAAAAGCTGCACAATTAAGTACCAAAAGCATAAAAACAAATTTGGACAATAAAGCACTAAACAGGGAAGCAATTGTCCAACACCCAAGCACAACCTTTGATGGCAATTTAGGGCTTCAAAGAGATGTTTTCAGAAGTTTATAACAGCAGCCTTATGGCTGTAGAAAAGGTTTGCTATAGAAGCAAATTCCAACCCCAAACATCCACAAGTAAACCGTCAAGATGATAGACAATGAGCAGCTGAACAAAAGTACAAGTTTACAAGCAATTTGGCGGTTGGCAAGTGAGTGATCAGTGAAAGGAAGATGTTTTCTACAGCCCTAATGGATGTAGCATTAGATTTATGACAGCAACAAATTCCTTGGCCAAAAGAGGATGCCCTAGGGGCCTCAAGAAGCTAATAACATATAGAATTGACTGCACTTCAAGCAATTTGAAAATCTCGTAAAATCATGTTACCCAATGCAAAAAATTTATTTCTCCAATGCAAATTTCAGATTAGTGCCTTTACAAATTCCTTGGCCAAAAGAAGACGCCCTAGGGGCCTCAAGAAGCTAATAACATATAGAATTGACTGCACTTCAAGCAATTTGAAAGTCTCGTAAAATCATGTTACCCAATGCAAGCAATTTATTTCTCCAATGCAAATTTCAGATTAGTGCCTTTAATATATTGGGTAAATGGAGTCTTGGATGTGAGAGTTAGACCCACAATATCCCTAAGGGTGTAAGCCCTTTTACTCCCTAGGGCATGCAAGTCAAACTAAGGTAAATCTAGGAGGGTGTACACCCTTATACTCCTCCTAGCAACCTTGCCAAAAATAACTTATCAACCAAAAAATGAGATGAAATTTGGTGGAGGGTGTATGCACTTATACTCCTCCTAGGGTTTTAAACAAGAATAGCATGGAACAAGAAGAAAATACCAATTAATGCAGAAATTTCATTACCAATTCCACAAAATGCAAGATCAAACCCTGGTTTACCAAACCATATCCATCCATAAGCAAGAGAAAAATCCTCCAAGAGGTGTGCACCACCTTAACTCCACAATATACCAAGAGAAATCACCAAAATACATTTTCACAAGAGAGAGATAATCCAAATTTCCCATCGAGGATGCAAATTTCAACCAAGTATCCTTTCCAAGATGGGAGAGTTATGTCTCAAAATTGTTGCCGCCTTATACACACCTTTGGGAGACGTGGAAGAAATCTTCAATCCACTCGGTGTGTCCTTGGGGGCAAGTGAGAGTTAAGGTGCTGTCACCTAATCCTCAACTCCTCCGTCTAGGCCAACTCCTAGCGAAGCCAAGGGGGGTAGTCCCTAACAAATATACTAA